>VNJN01000719.1:0-12602 GCA_008042485.1 Drosophila mayri | reverse complement strand
TGAAAATCTTCCTTATCTATTACTACAATAATTACTGCCATGGCAATAGTTGTTTTTATTTTCTTGTTCATTTTTTATTGACATTTTTAAAATGTTGTAAACAAGCATGTATGACCGCATAATTTGCCGGCCAAAAATGCCAAACAGATACTAATATCAACGGTCACTCTTGAAAAGATAAAACATTTGTTCCGCTGCAAAATGTTTTACAGTCTGGATACTATGCTTAAAGAAAGTTAAGAATAATAGAAGCCAAAAACCGATCGTTCGGTTTTAATAATGTTTACGGATTTTTAGCAAAACCTGTGTACGTGTCGCACGCTACAGTTTTTCCATCGGACTTTGGACGCTCTTTTTTATTGTTTAAATACATTAAAAGATTATAAATGCATTTTAGTTTGAATATATGCAATCTTCTAGATATGTTAGAAAATAAAAGTCAAAGCATAAGTCCTTTGTTTAGAAGAATTAAGCTAAACAAAACAAAAACAAAACAAACATGCCCTTTTGTTTGCCGTTTTTCATCAAAATAATGAAAAATTGCGATTGCGAGAACGTGCTTTGGAATATTTTGAAATTTGCTTTAGAATATGATAAAAGCTATCAAATTTGATCAACTGGACCATATTCTAATGTATATATGTTGATAAAAATCATTTTAAAAAAATTTTCACTTTTGGCCGAGGTAGACCATTCCTGGAATTTGCCCATATGACCAAATTTCAAAATATTTCAAAATATCTTGAAAACTGACAAAGTTATGGATTTTCCTTTAATTTTCCTGATTGTTCCTATGGAAGCTATAGGATATAGTAAGCCGATTTTCATGAAATTAAAACCGAAATTCATGAATAATATAGAACGGATAAATCTCAACTTTGGTGAAAATATCTTGAAAACTGAGAAAGTTAAAATTTTTTTTCTAAAAATTTTCCGATTGTTCCTATGGCAGCTATATGATATAGTCGTCCGATCCGGCCCGTTCTGACATTTGTAAGAGTGAGAGTATGTAGAAGACAAACTGCAAAGTTTCGTTCAGAAAGCTTCAAAACTGAGGGACTAGTTTGCGTAGAAACGGACAGACGGACAGACGGACATGGCTAGATCGTTTCGGCTATTGATCCTGATCAAGAATATATATACTTTATAGGCTCGGAGATGTCTCCTTCACTGCGTTGTAAACTTCTGACTAAAATGATAATACCCTGCAAGGGTATAAAAAGACATAAGGATATACATATTTCTATATATGCAGATGATGCTATCTTTTTCACAAAAATAAAAAATGTTAACACAGATAAATTTGTATATATTTTAAGTGATATAGATTCCTGGGGAGCCGTTTCCGGGGCTTCTCTAGCTATAGAAAAATGTAAATTGCTTCATATTTGTCGTAAGCACAGATGTTCCCTCCCCGATATAGACATGGAAAATAAAAAAATAGAAAATGTAACCAGTCTTACCATTTTAGGCATAACATTTGACACCAAAGTTCTCTTTAATGAACATTGTATAAAATTAAGAAAGCAACTCGAGATTAGATTTAATATTAAAAAATGTTTAGCATCCAAATACAGAAAGATTCAAATAAACACACTTTTATGAATAACTCGGGCCCTGATGCTCTCGAAAATTGATTACGGTCTTCCAGTTTACTGTTGGTGTGCCAAATCCCACCTAAGCAAGTTGCAGGCTCCATATTATGGCGAAATCCGTCGAGCTTTAAACGCCTTTCCTACTTCTCCCACTGCTAGCATATTAGACGAGTCTGGTCTACCGAGCATTCAGTCTCGGAGAGAATAAATGACCATGCAGCTAATTTCCAAAATTCACTCAACAGATAACCCCAACAGATAAGCCCCCGGCATATTGGGACTGTAATAATCCCAATGTGATCTCGAAATGTACAACGCCCGTAAACAGAATATAACCAAAGCAGTTTCCAGGCTCGCTTTCTATCCGTACAAGAAAAACTTGGTCCAAAAACATTCCTATACACCAGTGGTCGGCACTATCACAATCGCAATCCAAAATTGCATATGTGTGAGTAAGTAAAACGACTATATATATATATATAACTATATAGCTAGCATTTGATTTTCTATGCAAAATCAATAGCTACTACTATAAAAGTAGCTATTTTCCGCTAAAAAAGGCTAGATTTAGCGATCTGACAGCGCTGATGCTTTGATCAGCAGTCTTCATACTGTCTGTGTGCTGGCAGCGCTGCCGGCAGACACTTTCCAATGCACAATAGATAGGGCCGTGCCGACCACTGCTCTACACCGACGGATCGAAAACAGAACACGCTGCTGTTGGCGATAGCTACGGGAAAATAATCTCAGGAGGGATGCTGCCTTCTTACAACTCCATCTTTACTGCTGAAGCTTTCGCCGTATTACAAGCCTGCCTCTTCGCCACCAAAAACACCGAGCGCTTTGTTATATGTACAGATACCCTTTCAACTTTATTATCTTAACGGAATTGGTACCACACCGATCCCACAATCCAAAAGATAAGAAAGCTATCCACCTCAAATTCAAACAAGATTACTCTTTTATGTACCCCCAGTCACCAAGGAATAAATGGCAACGAACTAGCAGATCGGACCGCACAGGACATAAAATTCCAACCGTCTTTTTTTTTTACTCCACTAAACATAAAAGACGTAAAAAACAGGATTCATCTTCACCTTAAGGACAAACATGTCTTGGAATGGAATGACCTATATGACCACCGATATTTCTCCATAAATACAATATTCTCAAGAATTTCTCTACCTGCCTACCTCGGAAAGCAGGCCCGTGCATCATTCATCCGTCTATGCATTGGACACACTTGTGCTACACACGAGCACATTCTCTCAGGAACACCACGGTCCTCTTGCCTTTGTGGCGAACGGCTTGAAATTGACCACCTACTTGACTCCTGCCGCCGTTTGGAGAGCGTCAGGGTTTCAAAAAACATTCAGAATCTTTAAAAATAGAGTCACCGGAAAACATAATAAATATCTAAAAATGTATCATCAAAACCAAATCTCTTCTAAATCTAGAGTCGTAGGCCTTAGCAGCTAGTACTAATTATAAATATGTATGTATTAGATTTAGTTTTGTAAACTAGATTTAATTTTGTTAAAATAAAATAACAAATTCAACTTTACCAACTAGGGTCATTTAACATTCTAAACCTAAGCCTAACTTGGTTGCCAGCAGATAATTTAATAAATTCATACATTTAACTGGAAATTTATAAATGCACTTCAATTCAAATCTACTTGTGCGTTTCTTTTACTTTTTTTAAGGTTGTATATAAAAGTTAAGAACGGCTGAGCCGATTTGGATCTTTTTTTCAAGGCAGCCTTTGTGAGAGTTATTTTTTTAATACAAGTGCGAATACGAATAGGAGTAGATTTGCCTTTCCCCAGCAGACAAAGTGTGGGCATAAGGCGGATGTATCCGAAAAAAAAATTAAATACGGAAAAAGAATCGGAAATTCCCCATTATGCTCGCTAAATTTATGAGCATTTACATTTACTTACACCAAAACGAAGGGCAACCGGAACTATGCCGTCCTTCGTAAGAAATAGTGGCGTTAGCAGATACTGAAACGTACAGTGAGCGGACCTGACCCGAAAACGGACGCTAAAATGGACAAGCTATTGGACCCGTGCAAGTGTTGCAAATGTCTCGCTAGCGGACACTGAAACGTGCAATAGGCGAAACAAAATGCAACGGTTCTTCTCCTTCATTGTTTTTTGCGTGCCTCTTTTCTATTTTGTTATGCGACGCACTGGAAGAGTAGAAGAGAATTTTACATTTTTTTCTAAACAAAGCTATTGTTTAATTGGATTTAATAAGGAATTAATTTATTAAAATCGGATGTCAAGTCTTAATGCTTTCGTAAAAAAAATGCAGAAAGTTCATAAAAATATGCTCGTATTACGTAACTTTGTTATATTTAAATTTGTATTTAAAAATTTAAACCCTAATTTCTTAATGCGTGATTTAATTTTTTTTTGTACTGAGGGATCATTGCCAAAATTCCCTTCACGGCCTTTTTTCACTGCATGTCCGGAAAACAACAACAAATTGTGTGGGCTTCGTTTACAGAAGTCCGAAACAAAGCAGGCAATGAAAATTCTACCTGTGTTTGGCTACTGATGATGACTCTCGAAGCTTCGACTGCATGTTTTAGGAGCAGCGGTACGGGACAGTTCCGCAAATTAGAGACAGATGTAGATGGAGAAAAGGAAGGGAGAAAAAACTGTGGCGAAAACCAATTGAGCAGCGACGCACAGTGGCGCCTTTCGCACATTTAGCGTTGCGAAAGAGCCGACACGACGCTCCGAGAAACAACAACAGAGGAAGATCGGCGGCAGAGGAAAACGAAGTCTCCCTCTGCTGATCCGATCGAGGAGTTGGTTTTTGGCAGTCATAAAGAGCAGACGTGTGCTCTGGAGTTGGACCCTGGATAGACGGACCCAGTTAAGCAGCAGAGGGGAGGCGGGGGACGAGGGTATGATAGGAAAATTATAGTAAGGAAACTAGTTGACGAAAAGAATAAATTACCAACGCACTAATATAACCGAAATAACCAACGCCTCCATAATTTTACCGCCCACACACTCCCTCCCACTCTTCATCCATCCTCTCCTGACTCCGGCGTTGTACCCCGGCCGGACACACGCCGGCCGAAGAGTCATCCTCGCCTGAAGGCCATCCTCACCGGACTCCGGCGTTGTTTGGAGACCCGCCGGTCGAAGGCCCCCGACCGACGGACCTGCCTATCCCTACTAACATATAAATGTTTCTGTGTAGGATCCTGGGACCGACGAGAATGTATCCCAGCCGTGAAAAGCATCCTTACAGAATGGCACCTGAACAGGGACTAGGCAGGATCAAAAGGATCAAAGGGACATAGAAAATCCCGTGGATTAAGGCCCCACGCTTTAGGCATCGATAGGTTAGGTTAGGGACGAAAACAGTCAAAACGCATGGGGCCGCTCGTACTTTTACCTTTTTCAAGGTGTATTAGGAGGCACAACCTTGCTTAACAACAGCGAAGTGTACATTCGGGACACGAAGTCTCAACATTGTCGTCGCACCCTACACGAAACAAGGGCACGAACATGATCGGAGCACGTGACTCCAACTTGTCGTCGCACACGACACGAAACATAGGCAAATACACTGGGGACTCTGGGGTCCCAAACACATCGACGCACACGACGCGAAACATAGGCAAGAATACATAGGGACACGAAGTCCAAACATCGGCGCACACGACACGAAACATAGGCAAGAGATAGGTCGAATACGAAGTTTAACGAAGGCACCGGAGACGAACAAAGACGATAGAAGAGATTAGGGAAACGAACGGCGACGTCGACAGCGACGCCGCTCGGGTAGTCGCCTCTCACTCCCACGCCCCGAGCTCCCTCTGCCGCAGAGGCGGACTACAGTCTGCAGGAGGACAATCTCGACAAGACCCTTCAACGAGTCACATCGACAAAGCAATTCTCCGCAAACAAGTAATCGTAAAGGACAACCATCAAGGGTCCTCAAGGATCACATCATCAAGCCAGCTCATTATACTCAAGGATAAGCCAAGGATCCTCAAGGATCAGCTCATCAAGCCAGCTCATTATCCTCAAGGATAAGCCAAGGATCCTCAAGGATCACCTCATCAAGCCAGCTCATTATCCTCAAGGATAAGCCAAGGAACCTCAAGGATCACCTCATCAAGCTAGCTCATTATCCTCAAGGATAAGCCAAGGATCCTCAAGGATCACACCAGCTCATTACCCTCAAGGAGAAGCCAAGGATCCTCAAGGATCATCGCAACAAAGAACAGTCAGTCATCGTCGCGAAAGCATATTCTTAAGGATATTTCCGTAACCAGCCCGAGCCTCGAGTGATCAATGGGAGTGTCCTGGATATCATACAGAAATAAGCAGGAGCTGGAAGCCATACTTCGGGAGCTGGGGCTCGAAGAGAGTGGAATGGTCGAGGAACAACGATCCCGACTGTACGCTTTCGCAAGGCAGCCGGAGCATACCGTCGAAGTACGCAACCGTCTGGCCGACCTAGAGCTCCGGTACGGGAATACATCTACTGGAGAAACTAACCCGTGTCACCTCTGCAAACGGAACTAGAAGGACCGGGTGGGAGCCAAACTCTAACGATCCCGACCATGCGAAGCATTTCACCCTCGACCCGGAAGTCGGAGAACACTTCACGCTCCACAAAAACTACCCTCGACATGAACGCCAGTTCTCTCTTGATAGACAAGGCGCCAAATGGGGCCTGACGTTCAGCGGGAGCACCGATGCACTCAGCTTCATTGAACTCCTAGAAGAGCGAGCGGATACGTACCAAATCGATCGGAAAAACTTGTCCCAAGCACTCATCGTCCTCCTGACCGGGAAGGCAGGGAACTGATTTCGAACAAGCGGCCTCCGAGGTCGTGCTTGGACCGAGGTGCGTCGGGAATTCCTCGAGTTCTTTCTCCCTCCACGATATTATCAAATTCTGGAGGACACCATCCGGGCACGCCTCCAGCGGGCCAATGAGCCATTTAAGGAATACATTGTCGACCCACGGTTGCAAATGCAGCGTGCTGGTTTCACTTCGGAGCAGGAACTGGAACGCATATACGAAAACATGCTTCCGGAAGCTCAAATGTTTACTCGCAGTCAGGACTACCGGACTTTGGCGGAACTGACACAACTAGTAGTCAACTACGAAGTAGTACGAGGCCGCGGTAGGCGAATGCAAAGAGCAAACCCAACCAATGACGCAGACCACGGAAGGAATCGGGCAGCGGTACAATACGCCGCCCCTACCCCACTGGCATAGCAGACTCGGCCTCGAATCAACCCCACCGACGTTGCGCGTCGCATCCCACTCACGAATCAGGGCGCTTTGCAACAGCCACGCCAGCCCACAGGGCGGATCAACGTCGCGACTGCCTGCCGCAACTGTGGACAGAAGGGACACATGGCAACGGAGTGTCGCAACCCAAGGATTCTGTTTTGCTGGGATTGCGGACGTCCCGGCACCCGAACGATGGTCTGCTGCCGAGCATCGACGTCGGGAAGCGGGCAAGGGCCTCGTGTATCAGGGATTTACTCGACGGCCCCTCCGAACCCCCAGACGAATTAACCTAACTCATCCGACACGAAGATCACGGTGGAGGGACACCTATTCACCGCCACCCTGGATACGGGGGCCTCGCACAGTTTCATAAGCGAGCGCCTAGCTAGCCGACTACGAACCCGAGACAACATCCGAACCATACACTCACGCGTCCGCCTTGCGGACGGATCCCATCGACAAGTCACCCATGCCCCTCGGTTGGCGAGGCACGAGTCGACCTCGCGGCTCTCATCATGCCTAGCGTCCTAAACGATCTGCTCTTAGGATTAGACTTCTTACGTTATGGGAACATCGACCTCCTCGGCGAAGGAGGAACAGGTCGCTGCACAAACACCCCGGTCGACCACCGCACAGGAGGACGATCACACCACGTATCGTCGCACCTTCGTGTCCTACGCGTGGAGATGCAGATCCCCACACCACGACAGCCCCGAGCTGGGCTGGAGCATTGCCCGACGCCGAGCCGTCAGCGGTGCAACGGAATCTGTTCCGTACAGTGGAAAAGCGAGTCAGTTTCCTGGATCCGGAAAAACCCGACACTTCTTGCGGAGTCGCCGAGGCCGACTACGACTCGGACGAAGGGGCGCGTCCGCATTGTCATGCAGGATGATAAGCCTATCAAACAGCGCTACCACCCGCGGAACCCCGCCATGAGGGCCGTCATAGACAAGCAAATTGACGAACTGCTCCGTGGCGGAAGGATCGAACCCTCTAAGAGTCCGCATATCGCGCCGATCGTTACCGCCGCTAAGAAAACCGTCAGCTGAATAACAACTCCATTCCTGACGCGTATGCTCTGCCAAGGATCCATCATATCATGGAACGACTCCGCAACGCGAGATTTATCTCGACACTGGATCTGAAAAACGGGTATTGGCAGATACCAATGGCCCCCGCCAGCCGGGAGTGCACCGCGTTCACCGTACCCGGACGTGGTCTATTCCACGACCGGCTCCGGCGACCTTTCACGCACCCTCGACCTTGTCATCGGCCCCGACATGGAGCCACACGCTTTCGTGTACCTCGATGACATCATCGTGATAGGTTCCTCGTTGCAGGAACACGTGAAGAACCTGCGCGAAGTATTTTGACGGCTAAGGGAGGCAAATCTCCGCTTGAACACGGAAAAATGTAACTTCTTTCAAAAAAGAATCACGTACCTCGGACACGTGATCAACGAGGCCGCGATCCATAGTGATCCCGAGAAGATTTCCGCCATACGGGAACTGACAGCACCGACGAACCTAAAGGAGCTTCGGCGATGTTTGGGCATTGCATGGTGGTACCGACGCTTTGTCCCAAATTTCGTAGTGGAACCCATGACGTCCTTACTGAAGAAGGGCAGAAAGTGGGAGTGGACCGAAAAGCAGGAGCAGGCATTCCAAGGCCTGAATTAGCGTATAGGGCGTATAGCGTGGTATAGGGGGAGTACCCACCCGAACCATAGAGAAACAAGAGAGAGTCATCGCATACGCCAGCCGCCGGCTGAACACCGCCGAGCGCAACTATTCCGTGACAGAAAGGGAATGCCTCGCAATCGTGTGGGCTATCCGCAAGATGCGATGCTATCGCTTCGAGGTGGTGACAGACCATCACTCGTTTCAGTGGCTCAACTCTATCGACAATTTCCCGGCAGGATCGCTCGATATTACCTATCGACGTGGGACCCAGAACCTGGACGCCGACGCACTGTCACGACAGCCTCTAGCCACTCTGCAGCAAGTGCAAGTGCAGGACCATGCCTGCAAATGGATCGCCAAGATACTCTGCCGGATTCAGCAGGAACCGGCCAAGTATCCGGATTACCGTGAAGAGAACGGGCAGCTATTCCGTCGTATGGGTCTGCGTCCGGAGGAAGAATACTACACGCCCTGGAAACTCTGCGTCGTAGCCGACACCCGCAGGAGGGTACTCGAAGAATGCCACGATCATCCGACAGCTGGACATTCTGAGGCGTACGAAAAACTTGTACCCGAGTGGCCCAGAGGTACTACTGTCCCGGATTATTCCGAGATGGCCTGAGCTGCCAGCGCTTCAAGGTCAGCCAGGAAAAGGCCGCAGGAAAGATGTTCCCGCCAGATTGACGAACCTTTCCAAGTTCTCTGTGCCGACTTTGTCGGACCCCTGCCACGATCCAAGCAAGGGAACAGGGTACTACTCGTGTTCCTGGATTCGTTTAGCAAATGGATCGAGCGTGGTATCACCTTTGCGACGAGCCACGGTACCCAATCTAGAGAGGGCATTTCGGGAACGCATACTCAGTCGTTTCGGAATCACCAGAACTGTAGTTTGTGACAACGGGACTCAGATCACAAGTAGATCGATCCAAGGATATTGCAAAGCGCTGGGTATGGAGCTCCAGTTCACCGCTCCGTACACACCTCGCCAGAACCCGACGGAAAGGGCAAATAGAACGGTCAAAACAATGATCGCCCAGTATCTGGGAGAAGGGCCCCAGTCCACATGGGATCAGTTACTGCCCGAGATCTCGCTGGCAGTAAATAGCAGCGTCTCAGACACCACACGGTTCAGCCCCGCCTTCTTGATACAAGGACGCGAACCACGGCTGCCGAGCAACCTATACGACGAAGTAACGCCGTATCATGGAGGCCACTTGATGATGAGCGTACTCACGTACCACGGCCGGAAACGGTGTCCAAAACATCCGTCCTCGGCCATCAGTGTAACCACCGTAAACACAAAAGCCAACGCTCCGCTCAAATTCGTAATTTCAAAAGCGGGGCGCCACGATCGTGAGGTTGCCAGAGTGCGCAAAACGTTAATCGAATGCGCAATCGATTGCAACATCACGATCAGGCAGCCCGCCCTTCAAAACCCTTATCCTGGCAACCCGCGAACGTGACGGCCGTTATAAAGTTGAAGAAATGGAAAATAACCCCACCCCGGCACGCCGGACGAGAAGCAACCAGGCAAATCCCACCCTTTCGGCCAGGGACCACCAACACCCCGACAACCCCCACCAGCACCGCCGCGGTGGAAACCCACCGCCGGCTTTTGGTCCTACTGGCCTCACCCGAGGGCCCCACTACGAACGCCGCCTCGCGAGAGTGGGCGGCCAGCAGGGCCCTGCTCAAGGAGCACCTAGCAGCACTGGCGGCCGTTGAGCAGCAAAGGGGAGCCGGGGGACGAGGGTACGATAGGAAAAGTAGAGTAAGGAAACTAAATGACGAAAAAAATAAATAACCGACGCACTAATATGAACGAAATAACCAACGCCTCCTTAATTTAACCGCCCACACACTCCCTCCTCCCACTCCTCATCCAGGAGGATGGTGTGAGAAGTCGCGGTAAACGGATGCCTGTACGGGGAGCTCCGCCAACAACCTGCGTTAAGACGGTGTCCTGTGGATAAAGAGGGCGAGCAGTGGCGAGGATGCCTCGGGAGTGAAAGCACCAGGACTCATCCGACGAGGCCTGGCTCCAGCAGCCCGCGGAGGGCACCTATCTGGCCCTTATCCGATCCGCTAACCCGGCGAGAGAGGCGATGGGCAGGGGTAAGCGGTGTTCCTTTCGTCCCCGAAACTTTCTCTTTCGCTTTCTTTTCCAACTCCTCTCTCTATTGCTGTGGGCCAAGGTGGACGCCCCCACTTCTTTGTGCCGGTCATGCCAGCTGAGCGCTCGATCATCTGTGACCCAGTGCTGCGAAACAGAGGATCAGTGCTGTGTAACGGCTGCATAGGTGGGTCTGGCAGCGCTGCAATAACCCTACCTTAGATGAGCGGCTCCCTCCTCGCAGTGACAAAAGCTCTGTGCTATGAGCTGCAGTCAACGGCTGCTTCATGCTTCATAAAATTGGAGAATAAAATCCCGGGCTGCTGCTGGGTACTCCTTGCCAGGATGCGGATTCTGCGCTCGGCAACGAGTCTCAGGCAAGCCAGCGGGGCCGACTGGTGGAAAATGGTCAAGGACCGGACCGACTGTCATCCCCGCCGCCGAGGCGATACACCGGAAACGGGGGCTCTGGCGACCGGGACGGGGCGGTATCACCCCCATCACAGCCAAGCCGGAAGGAAATTTCCGGCCAGCGATGGAGGCTCCGCACGGCTCAAAGCACGCCGGGAAGCCCGCTGGGTGTGTTGGATGAAAATCCAGCGTTAGTAGAGAGATGCTACGAGGAAGAAAGTACCGATCCGCGCAGCGTCTGTCCGCACCGGGCGGCTGCGCGGTCCGAGTATGAGCTACAGTAGTAGACAGCGACTACAAACCTGGCAGAAGGTATAAACTGCGGGATGAAACGAAGAAATCCACGCAGCGTCTGCTCACAATGGGCGGCTGCGTGGTCTGCGTCTGAGCCACAGTGGCCGGCAGCACTAGGAACCTGGCAGCTTAGCATTGGGTGACAATGCATTCACAACTGGAATGTCTGATATAAACGAAATTACTCCAGGTGGCAGCCACAAAAATCCACCCGTGGGAACCCCCACGGCTAGGGCAAGGATTCTGCAGGCCCTACCTCACATTCCAACACACCCTCTCGGGGCGGTGGCTGACTTGGCCGCCTCGAAAGGTAATGCACCAAGCCAGGAAGGAAATCACCAAGCGGAAAAGGGCGGGCCATCTGCCTTCAAGAAAAGCAGCCTGATGGCGCGCTCCCCGCCCCTCGCGCCTGCTACACCGCTGGGGAATAGTGGCGTTGGCGCGCCCACCGACTCGAGCAAGAGGGGAAGAGACCCGGCTAGCGGACTTAGGGGGACGCTTCCGAAAAAAAGCAAGGCCGCCCAAGAGGAGCCCATCTCCGAGGCAGGGGAGGGAAAGGAGAGGAAGCCCGCGAGCTCCGAGAACGTCTCGAAGCTAGGGAAAATGCTGGATGAGCGCACTGTCTCATCTACGAGAAGCAGGTGCGTCACATCACTGTGGCCATGAAGGCGATGTTCGCCGAGATGCGGAGGCTCACGTCCGCAGTCGAGCAGCCGGCTGCAGAGGAGCCTGAAGAGCCAAGGGCGTCGGAGGGCTTGTGCTGCAAGTGCGCGCGGGGCGCAGTAGAGAACAGAATGGTTCTGAACAAAGGGCAGCAGACGGCGTCAGTGCCGAAAAATGACCGGGAGGCGCAGACGGACCCATGGCGAAGGCTAAGCCAACCAGACGGCGTGGGCGGGAGCATGGAAGCCCCCAGGCAGACGCAGACGCGTCCCACAGCGGTGCAGATGGGGGCCGCATCGGCGGTAAGAAAGGGGGCCAAGAAAGTCCAGCCGGCCCCCCCAGAACGGACCCGGGCGCGGAAGCAGCGGCGGGTGAGACCGGCAGAACCTGCAGAGAGCGAAGCCGAGACTACCGGCAACCAAAGGAGAATGGTAGTTGGCAGGAAAAAGCAACACAGACCGAGCCTGGTCGTACAGCGAGATCCTAGCGCTGGTCACAAGAAGGGAGGACAGCCAGCTAAAGAACCTCGAAGGAGCGGTGAACAAGGTGCGCCGGACGGCCAGG
>VNJN01000714.1:0-15768 GCA_008042485.1 Drosophila mayri | reverse complement strand
ACGAGGAGCGGCCGTCGACCTCGCGGACCCGTCCGGAGCCCACCGCTCGTCAGCCCGCCTCCAGGGAGCGTTCCCGTCCGGAGCCCACCGCTCGTCAGCCCGTCTCCAGGGAGCGTTCTCGTCCGGAGCCCACCGCTCGTCAGTCCGTCTCCCGGGAGCGTTCGCGTCCGGCGCCCCCCACTCCATCTTCGACCGTGGCGGCCTATCTGCGCCAGAAGGTGGTGCACATCCTCCCGACAGCGTGCGTGCTGCTCGACACCGGGAGCGCGACGTTTGAGATGGGGGCGATGATCGACCCGTGCATGCCGGTGAGCAGCATCGACCGGTCGTTGGCGGCGGCATACCGGCTGCCAATCACGCAGGCAGGCGAGGATGAGGTCTGCTCGGCGATCCTCCGATCCCAGGCTTTTCTCTTGTAGGCTTAAGTTTAGTTATAATCCAGACTTTAAACGTGAATAAAGATAATCATTGTGAAGCCGATATCGACGCCCTTCGTTTTTATTTGCGACTTGGATTGCCTTTGGGAAGTTTTCGACCAGCAGCAACCAGCAACCAACCCGACAGTCGGCCTTATTTGGAATCTCCTCCGCCCCCTCCTGCACATGATCGCCCCCATATTTCGTTTTTTTTTTACCCTGAGTTCACTACGTTTCACTAGATTTGCTGCCTAAGATCGAGTCGCAACTCAACGTAGGCTTTCTAAACGGATAGACGATAGTGTAGTTGCATGCTTCGGTGGGCTTCAGAAGTTGTAGGCTACTTTTGGCAGAAAATGTGTTAAAAATGGACACCTGGCAGGTAACGATTTACCTGTAAAAGAAAAAAAAACATAACTTAGCCGATTTTCAAACCATTTTCATAAAATTAGAGATTTGGCAACTAATTATTATTCCAGAATTTCCGTTTTAATTTTTTTTTTAATTCTGCAAGGGTATACAAACTTCGGTGAGCCAAAGTTAGCTTCCTTTCTTGTTTTGTAATATTTCCTGAAAGTCAACTAACTGTACTTTTTGTTTTATGTGTTGCAAAGACGGAAATATTTTTCAACTTTCAATGATCATAACTTCTACATAAAATGGTGCGATGTTTTGTCAACGGATTTGGAATCGTTGGAATTCTCTGTCGATTAAGTATAGTATAGTATAAATCGTTTTTGCGACTATGACTTTTTTAATTTTTCCAAAGCTAATTGATCGAGAGGCGCCACTGTGCAGTGTATCAATTTTAGAAGGTTGAACAAGGTCATGTCATGGATAATTTCCGATTCCAAGCAAGATACAAGCAGTTCAAAGTTTCTTAGGTCTTTGCTCGTATTTCAGACTGTTCATTACGGTTTTTTCGATATTAGCGAAAGCGTATCTTCGAAGAAGAATTAAGTTTGTTCAGGCCAGGAGCCACTGTACGGCCGCCGGGCAGACCGGGTCGAAGAGCACCGCTCTTATCAATCTGTCGTCCGATCTCTGCTCTGTTAAGCGAGGTTCGGGACCGCGATGTGCCGACCGTCGTTGCACTCCTGCTCTCGTTTTTTGTTCTGAAGTTCTGTAAGCTAGATTTTCTCGGGCACTCATGTATATGAAGTGAAATAAAGCAGACGGGCGTCTTCCAACTCCTATTCATCGACTTGCAAATCATTTCGTGGGCCTGCTGTGCTATTACTTCTACAAACTTTCCGGATCCGTAAGCAGACGGCCGCCTTCTACACAAACATTTGGTCCTTCGAGCCGGATTACTTTTTGATAAAGAAGAAATGTACGAAATTCCACTCCGTTTTCTTTCCGTCTGCATTTATTCCGTTATTCCTCGGTACTCCTTTACTCAACAAATAAATATTTATAAGGCTACGGAAAACTACAACTACACATTTTATCGGGATTGGGCACATATGTACATTGAATATATATTTTGTGCATAATTTAAACCCACTAATACAACAATTATACGAAGAACTAAAGCCGCCCATCAGTTTTCTTGATTGGACATACATACATATATCCAATTCAACGGCGGCAGCTCTCTACATTTTAGTATTTCATACAGTCATATGTACAACAGCGCAGTGTTAATATATTAGTGTATGTCACATTTCATACAACATACATACATACATTGTGAAACAGTTAACATTTCATACATCCATTAGACAGCGCAGTTTCGGCATTTAACATTTTATGCATTTATATGTAAAGGTAGCATAGCGGTGTTAATATTATAAATTGCCATACATTTATACAGCAGCGAGGGCTGTTAGCATCGTACTTGAACAAGCACTTGATAAGCCAATATACTGGGTACGTTACTCCCATCATTCTGATTTAATTGTAAACTATTAATTATAATTGATTATTATTTAGTAATTAATTAAATATTAAATATTAATAATTATTAAATATTTAATTGAGTCAATTAAATTATTAATTAACTTGATTGATTGAATTAATTACTATTATTTTTTTGTTTGGTATTTTTTTACCCACGCAAACAGTGAAAAGGCTATTTATCTGTTTATTTACTATTATTATTATTGGTTGGTATTTTTTCCACCCACGCAACCCGTGTAGAAGCTATAAATCCGTTCATTTAATATTATTATTATTGGTTGGTATTTTTCTTCACCAGTGTAAAAGCTATATATATGTTTATTTACTAGTATTATTATTGGTTGGTATTTCTTTTACCCATGCAAACAGTGCAAAGGCTATATATCCGTTCATTTACTATTATTTTTATTGGTAGGTATTTTCTCACCCACGCAACCAGTGTAAAAGCTATATATCCGTTCATTCACTACTATTAGTATTATTGGTGGGTAGTTTTTCCACCCACGCAAACAGTTCGACAGTTCGTTCCCCATTCTGCGGCGTGTGACTCCAGGGATAACAATTTAAGAGTTGGATATTGTGTAAATAGGTGCGATAGTACGCGAATATTCATCGGTCGCCAGGTCGCCATGGCCACGGCCGTCAGTCGTTTGCTTTGGATTTCTTATCTTCGAGTACTCAATCGGCTCCGTAAGGTCTAGTGTGCCCGCATTCATTGCTAGTGGATTGGTTCATTCAAGGTTGTCAACACTAGTGGGTCAATCTCAATGTCCGTAATCGAGTATGCCAGGAGGAAACGACAAAAAACCACAGCCGATTCCATCAATCCCAGTCCGTATCTCGGCGCCGTTCTCCACTTAGATCAGACTCCATCGCTGCCCGATCAAAGACGCACAGTGACGACGTGTTATATACTCGCCCAGGTCCATCGTCGAGGCTCACACGAACGATCACGAAAATGGCTCAGAGCGCCGTTGACATTGCGTTGAGGAAGTTTATTGCCACGACAGATCGTGTTAGTCAATTTGAGGCTAATATCCATACTCCGGGAACCCCGGAGACCACTCAGGTCTCTCCGTACATGTGCCAAGTGCGTTGCGACCAGATTCGGTCACTTTGGGAAAAGCTGGACCGGGATAACGAAAGTTGTTCTGAACTTATAGGGGCATTCGAGGAGAGTACGGCCATCGGGATAACACTTCAGTCCAAATATGAGTATTGTTTCTCGGTCTACGAAAGATGTGTTTCCAATCTCCAAGTGTTGATCGATAAGAGCGCGCCTCAGGCCGTTCAGGCGTCCGCAAGCATTCACGTCCCAAATTTTACCGGCTGTCATCTGCCACCCGTGGACACTGAAGTCTTTACGGGCGACTATCTTCGGTGGCCCACGGTGGACCTTTTCACGGCGATGTATATAAACAATTCGCGTCTCACGCCTGTGGAACGGTTGTTCCACTTGTGGTCCAATACGAGTGGCGATGAGCATGCCATTGTTTCCAAGGCACCACTGACCAACGAAGGTTTCAGCTCAGCGTGGCAAAATCTTTCGATGCGTTTCGAGAATAGGAGGTTGCTGGTCAGTTAAAAATTCTCTTTAACATCCACGTTGTGCCCCAAGAGCCCGGGAGAGCTTTAAAGGATCTACAAGGCACTATACAGAGTTGCCTGACTGCTTTAGAGATTTCGTCCATTCAGATCGAAGCTTGGGACTGTCTGCTGGTGTATATGGTGTCGTCAAAACTTCCCAAGCTCACACTTTTCATGTGGGAGCAGTCGATCCATAACAAGGCGAAAATTCCTACCTGGAAGGAACTCGATTCCTTTCTAACAGAGCGCCATCGTACGTTAGAAGCCATTGACGATGTCCGGCCCAACGGGCCCGTTTAAGGTCCGTCGAGACCGTCAAATGTCAATGGACCCTAACGCAGGCTCAACGCGTACGAAGCCCGGGTGGCTTCGACGCCCAAAGGGTGTGATCTGCGTTCGAGGGAAAATCACCCTGTGCGGATATGCCCACGGTTCTTAGAGATGGACGTTAATGGGCGGTGAGACTACATATAGAGAAAGCAGCTTTGCTTAAATTGCCTTGCTCGGGGCCATCAACAGCGAGAGTGTACCAGTCCGCATAGCTGTTTTACGTGCCACAGCCGGCATCATTCGATTCCGGTTTCGAGGCGACCTTTGTCACGGAGCGGTTTTTTAACCTCAACAAACCACCATTTCAAACGATCCAGGCCCAAGTCTCGGGTCTCAATCAGGCAGTAGCCGCGCAATCTAAGAAGTTCTGTCACTTTTCGATTCGGTCACCTTCCAAACGCGGGTTGCATGTAGAAACGGCAGCGCATGTTTTTCCTCATTTTGCCGGAAACTTACCCTCGTATCCGCTGCCAAGGGATCTTCTAAAGGACCTCCCGGGCCTCCCCGAGGCGATCCTAAATTCTTCGAAAGCTCCCAGATAGACGTTTTAATCGGAGCCGACATCTCTCCGTCCTTCATCCTGGGTGGCTGTAGGCCCAACTTTTGCGGGTCGCTCCTTGGACAGGAGTTTTTTTTTGGCTGGGTGCTTACAGGGCCCGTGTCAATTGCAGGCCATCGCAGCTTTCCACGTTCAAGCGCCACGTTCTCCATTCGGGTTTCTCGGTCGGCCAAGGACCCCCTGGACAAACACCTTAACAAGTTCTGGAGGTGGAAGAGGTGCCGGCTGAATTGGTATCCGAAGCTGATTCGGCGTGTGAGAAAAACTTCCTCCGGACCACGAAGTGAGGCAGCTGCGGGATATATGTGGTGACACTGCCATTGATCTAGGGCATATGATTAAAGTTCCTGCCACGAATCATGTCGCCAGCTATTATCTCCCACATCACGCGGTTTTCAAGCCCGAGAGCACAACGACGAAAGAACGTGTCGTGTTCAATGCATCCAGCAAACGGGACCAGCTTGAACGACATCCAGGAGTGAGGGTAGAGCATCATGGGTTCTGTGATGAGTCGCAAAAGGCGTATGGCGCGGCCATCTACGTCCGAGTTCAAGTCGGGTCCACGATACTGGTGAATCTGCTCACGGCGAAGACGAGGGTGGCACCGGTGAAAACGGTGTCGCTTCAGAGGCTAGAATTGTGCGGAGCCTTGCTGCTGTCCAAAATGGACGCCGCTAATAGAGTGACCAAGATCACGCAGTCCACAGATGCTGGAAGATGGGCACATGTTCGGTCCGAACAGAACCCTGCCGATCTCGCAAGCAGGGGGGTGTCGCTTCGAGACCTTGCAGACAGTTAGCTGTGGTGGCACGATCCTGCCTGGTGGCCATCGCTCTAAGGGGCCATCACTAGGCGGCGAGGCACCCGAAACCGACCTTGAGAGACGAGCGGTCCAGGTCCATATCGCAGAGGTACTCCCAGAGGATATTCTCGAGCGATTCTTTAAACTCGACAAGGCATTGTGAGTGTTGTCGTTGTATATCGCTTCATTCAGCGTTCGCGACGAAGAACGGTTCCCTGTGAAGACCAACTGTCCAATGATGAGATCGCCGCAGCCAAACGGCTCCTAATTTCCACGACTTAACGCCGATATTTCGCGCAAGAATACGCCTGCATGAGCCAAAAACGTTCAGTGCAGTCAGCCAGTTCCATCAAGAATATGAATCCCTTCCTGGATTAACACGGCCTCATAAGAGCGTGCGTGTGACGTCCAACGAGGTCCTCCAAAGCGATGAACGGCATCCGGTTATTCTTCCCAACAATTGTCATTTTGCACGTCTCCTCGTTCATTTTACTCACCGGATAACGCTGCATGGCGGTAATCAACTGATGGTCCGGCTGATCCGTGCGAATTTTTAGATACCCCGGGTAAAGAATCTGGTCAAGTCCGTAATCTTCTCCTGCAAGGTATGCGTGATCCACAAAAGGAAATTACAGACCCAGCTCATAGGTGAATTGCCCTAAGAGCGGACATCCTTTTCGCGTCCATTTACATATACAGGCATGGATTATGCGGGTCCTTTTGATATTAAGAACTACACCGGACGAGCCTGTCTCGTTACTAAAGGGTATGTGCTAATGTTTGTAAGTTTCTCTACGAAGGCAATCTATCTGGAACCCACATCCGACCTTTCCGAAATTTCTCGCTCGAACCCACATCCGACCTATCCGTCCCGGAGAGGGTGTCCGCGCCAAGTTCAGTCGGACAATGGGAAAACCTTTGTTGGGGTAGCCGTGGTGTTGTCCAGGGAATTTCTGCTGGCATTGAAGGACTCAGTGACGAGTGCCTATAGTCACCAGCAGATTTTGTGGCAGTTTATTCCTCCGGGAGCGCCCCTTATGAGGGATTTGTGGGAAGCTGGAGTCAAGAGCTTCAAAACACTGTTTAATTAGTCCACAGCCACTCGAAAATATACTTTCGAAGAGCTTTCCGCGCTTCTTGCCAAGGTAGAGGCCTGCCTGAATTCGCGGCCAATCGCTTCAATGTCTGAGGACCCCACAGATCTACTGGCACTCACGCTGGGGCATTTTCTTGTCGGGGGCCCCTCCTCTACATCGCAGAACCTGAAATAAAGGGTGCCACGACTTCTATAATCAACCGGTGGCAGCACCTTAAGGCTATTCATCAGCAATTTCGTCTGCGGTGGAAAGAGGAGTACCTCAAGGAGCTCCATAAACGCATTAAGTGGCAAACTCCCACAGAGAATCTTGCCGTGGACGACAATCTACCATCCATTGTGTGACGGCTCGGCAGGGTCTATGCTGTGTTTCCCGGACCGGACGGTCACGTCAGAGTAGTGAATATTCGCACTGCTCGGGGTTTCGTTAAGCGCCCTGTCGCAAAGGTCATCCTGCTACCATGGGTAGCCTCCAATCAGCCGCAATGACTAGTCTCTTCTTAAATCCATAGTCCTCCACATCCCCTAGTCTAAGCCGCCCCGCTACCTCCTACTAATTTTGTTTTTTTTATTATCCTGTCAAGCAGATCAAGCACCATGTCTTCACGTCCACGCAATGCCGTCGTTCTTGAAAGCAGACGAACTCGAGGTATAAATTCCTACCGCTATCGAGTCTGCCATGAAGTTCATCCGCTACGGAAGTGTTGCCGTTTTCTTCGGCTGAGTGTGGAAAAGCGGCTCCGCGCTGTGCTCGCGGTTGGCTATTGTGCGAATTGTCTTTGCAAAGTGTGCCATCAGGATCACCATACACTGTTTCACATGCATGAGCGTCCGGCACCTCGCCGACAGCCACATCAACCGGCGCCTCCATCCTCTCGACGTTCGTCTACCGCGCCCCGGCCCATGGTCACCGCTCGTGAGTCCGCTCCTAGCGTTCCTCGGGTCGCGGCTGNTCGCCGACAGCCACATCAACCGGCGCCTCCATCCTCTCGACGTTCGTCTACCGCGCCCCGGCCCATGGTCACCGCTCGTGAGTCCGCTCCTAGCGTTCCTCGGGTCGCGGCTGTCGTCACTGCTGCAGCGGCACAACGTAAACGTCCTTCCGACAGCGGCAGTGCGGATCGATACCGGGACGCGAGTCTTTGATACCGCGGCTCTCATCGACTCATGTACACCGACGAGCTGTATCGACGCCTCGCTGGCTAGATGCTTCCGCCTGCCGACGACCAACGTGGGTGGGGAGCAGGTTTGTTCGGCCGTCGTGGGGTCGAAAGTGGATGCCAATCTCCGGCTCAATCTCCTTTTCAAGACTGAGCCGCGCGTGCGTGTCCGCACTCCAATCTGTGCACTTAGCGAGACCGTGCGGGCTCATTTTCGGGACATCACATTGATGACCGATTTTATTTCCCGGCGACAATCTCCGTGGTCCTTGGTGCAGACGTGTATCCGAAGGTGGTGCAGCCAGGTTTCCTCAAAGTACAGGAAGGACTACCGGTAGCTCAAAACACCGTGTTTGGCTGGGTCTTGTCCAGAGCCTGCCACCAGTCATGAGGAGCAGCGGACCAAGTTGCAACCCGCATGGTTGCAAGGGGGGCTTCATGATGTGAGCTGCTCATAATGAAAAGCTGCCACCAGCGGGAATGGGATTTTATGTTTATTCTCCCTTTCGGGATATTTTTTCAACAAGCAGAAACTAAGCAGTTAACAAGCAGCGCGCTGTTGAAATAGCAATATGCATCTATCTGCATATCGGCGTTGCACATCTAATTGGCAACGTAGCGCGGTGTGTAAGCGGCTGGACTGAGAACCGCAGAGACCCGGGTTCAAACCCCAGTCCAGCCGAAAATTTTTTCTTTTGTTTTCATTTAATTTCCCCCATGAACGTTGCACGTGAATTTCACAGCGAGACGAGCAGCGACGTCGGCATCATGAATTACCCCGGCCGCCCATGTATAAAAGCGAATGAGAACTTTACATGCCAAACAGATAGTAAAATCAGCGGTCACTCTTGAAAAGATAAAACATTTGTCCCGCTGCGAAACGTTTTACTGTCTGGATACTATGCTTAAAATCAGCCGCTCTATTGTGCGCATACAGCGACAGCCTCCGACTGTTTGTTTGTATTCGAATTTGTATGCATCGTAATTTTTGTTCTCTTGTTTACTCATACAAGCAAGCGCATTAGATTGTTACGCTCTCAACTTTATAAGAGCGGAGAGTGAGCGATTCGCATTGCCATCAAACTGGAACAAGATTTTATGAATAAAGAATTGACAAGAAAAGAATTTGAATTCCTATTCATTTAAAATTTTAAAAACTCCCGGGCATGGGAGTTTTGCAAGGCAGGAAGACACGACTCTTTTGAAACGAAGTTTTTTACGGATAGTCTTGCAAAATATATGGGGAATTAAATGAAAAAAAAATTGGATTGTCATTGCAAAAAGTGTTAAAGTCTATCATTCTCTAACTCTCTTGAACCCTATATCTCTCTTCCTTTTCTTTCTCTGTGTCGATTAGCAGCTCTCTTAACCCTCTCTTGCCAGCCTTTATCTTTAAATCGGGCTTTAAATATATAAAAAGACTGCCAAATGTTGCATATACAAAACATCCTGTAGCTTTTGCACCAGGACATTGAAATTTTTGTCAGTTGATATTGGGGTCAACCGTAGCTTATATGTCTACTCTAAAAATATTTAGCCACGTCATTTTTATTCGGACATGAGAGGGTTAAGCGTGAACACACATAAACATGACAAGCCCACACCAAACACAAAGCTATTCTGTTGGCGAATGAATGAAAAAATAAATAAATAGGATACGTGGGCGGCCGAGAAAGATCAAATTCTCGAAAATCAATGGTAATTTGTTATGAATAACACTGGTCAACAAGGTCCAATTGTGAAATGACATGGTTAATTTCCTGGGAGAGTAGAATTCAAATCCAGCATCAGAATTTGGCCATCACGTCAGGACAACAACAAATTAGTTTTAATTAAAATTGCAACTGAAGACCCGTGTAGACTAAAAAATTTTATTGTTTTAAATTTTTATAGACATTTTGAATTTAAGTTTCAACAAATAATTGAAAAAATACCAAAAATCAATTTGTATTGTATTTCATTTTAAAATTTGTTTTATTAGAGCAGTATATTGTCATCGGTCCAATTTAAACCCTTATAGAGCTATCAAATCTTAAATTAACTCTAAATATTGCGGTAGTGTCAATATATGTAGCATAAGGCATTGTGCCGACGCACAGTTGCGCCTCTCGAACAAATACTGACAGAAAATTTCCCAACGATTCCGGATGCCACATACAAAAAACAAGATAAATTGTTTTACTTTCAGATAATATTACATAAAACCAAACAACAAATCAACATGATACTTACTTTAAATTTTAGATCAATTAAACTGAAAAAACGGCAGTTTGGTTTCGGCTTATACAGGTAAATCGTTACCTACCAGGTGTCAATTGTTTACCTTTTCCGGGCTAAAGTAGTCTATAAGATCTGAAGCTGCCCAATCCAATCATCAACACTATGTCTATCAGTTGCGCCTACCTTTCGAGAACCAGAATCCATAAGAAGAAATAAAATAATAAAATAAATTTATTATAGTCCAGAAATACCTAATCTATTTCCCCAATATAGTTTTATTTTTTTGTAAAAGAATGTCTAAATTATAAAAAAAATATAAATTTGTAAACAATTTTTTTTTTCAGATTTAAAATTATTTAGGCTAATTGAAATTTGTATACCCTTTCAGAATTTAAACACAAAATTAACACGGAAATTCTGGAATAATAATTAGTTGCCAAATCTCTAATTTGAAGGAAATGGTTTGAAAATCGGGTAAGTTATGGTTTTTTTTTTATTTTCCTGATTGTTCCTATGGAAGCTATAGCTATAGTCTACCGATTTTCACGAAATTAATACCGAAATTCAGGAATAGTGAAAAACGGATAATCTTAATTGTGATGAAAATATGTTGAAAACTGACAAAGTTATGGTTTTTTTCTTTTATTTTCCTGATTGTTCCTATGGAAGCTATAGGATATAGTCGGTCGATTTTCATGAAATTAAACCAAAATTCTAAAATAAATAATAGGTGACCAAATATTAAATTTGATGAAAATATGTTGAAAACTGACAGGGTTATAAAATTTTGTCGAAAATGGTTCTGATCGTTCCTATAATAGCTATGATATAGTCATCAGATATATGTAAGAGTGAGAGTATATAAAAGACTAAATGCAAAGTTTCATTCAGATGCATTTGAAAGGGAGTAGGTTGCTTATAATCGAACAGACAGACAGACGGACAGAAGGACATGGCTAGATCGCCTCGGCCATTAATCCTGATCAAAAATATACTTTATAGGGTCGAAGATGTCTTCTTTACTACGTTGCAAACTTTTGGATCCGAAACTTTACTTTATTGGTCATCCTTTGTGTCAATGTTGCCAACTTTTATAAAATATCATCGATGTCTGCTGCTTGCTCCTGATTCGCATAAGATATTCCTGTACCAATAATACGTAAATACTAGTTTGGAACGTTATAAGTGTAGTACCATTTCTCTAATCTGCGCAAGCCATATCTGTAAATTCATAATTAAAATGTATTATTTACATTTCATGTAACAAATTATTTAGCCAACTGAAGTATAGTCAATTGTTATTTGTTTCGCTGTTTTATTTTACAAAATATACATGGCTAAATATGTGCTCCACTACAGCGTTTGATCACGGTAACGATAAAATAATCCATGGAGGGGGGTGGTTTTAGCAGAAAATCACTCGGAATAAGAACACGAAAAAACTTTGCGGGGTGTTACGCGACGAGCTTCGGAGATCTTAATTTCTTTTTAGGTAAATTAGAACTAACATACATTAAACTTAAACCTAGCTTGGGGAGCGGATTGGAAGCTTTGTCTTGAAAGCCCGGAGGAAGAGGGAGAAAGAGGGTACGGGACACTTTCAGGCTGTAAGTAGAATTACAATGCCTCTGGAAGAAAAGACTCGGCATGGGTAGGATAAAATACCCCGGGAACGTCTGTTTTTGATGTCTCCGTATGGAACCCAGTAATTGAAGGACTTGGGATGAGTCGTAACTCGCGCGGAGGACGAGGAAATCCTTTGGATCGTCACGGATTCTGGCCTTGAAGCTTTGGAATGAATCGGAACAAACGGAATTGCTTGGATGCATCAAATTGTGATGCCGACCGTTGCACTTAACACAGTTGTGGGCGCTTGTGCAATCGAGAAAAAGCGATAATTTATAATAAGACTGAAGATTAAGTTTAAATTAGGCATAGCTGAAGAAAATATATAATCTGAAGTAGTTAAGGACGTATATGTAGTTTTAAAAAACTCAACAAAAGGGTCGTCTATTACCTGATCAGAATTCACTGTAGTATTCATAAAGGACAGCGAGGAAGGATAAAAATTGGGTTTACGTTTAGTGTTGACAAAATTATAAAACTATTTAGGGTCCTGCGTGCACTGGACCTTACAACTTGGCAAATAGTTTGTATACCACTGAGCGTTAAGCTCGGTTAAGTTAAGATAAGTGGAGAGATCAGCTTGGTAACCAGTAATTTTATATTTATTATTAATATACTTTATATTTTTAAGCGAGTCAGCTCTATGTTGAATCAAGGTGGTTTATTAGAGAAGAACGCATAGGCTACCGGAACAAATAAAGAAAAGAATGAGTTTATGGCACAGTAAAAAATATCCACAGCGATTGCCATGTCTGAGCTTATTATGTAAAGACCGAATCAATTAAATTCTGATATTAAAAAGTTTAGCCTCTGATAGTCAGCCTTTCGGAAATAGCGGACTCTGTTTAAACTACTACCAGATATCGTTGCTAAATCTGTCCCAGTGTCGATAGTCGAAAGTTGGATGATAAGGACTTCAGGTTGCGTCATAGTAGGAACTCTGATTAGGTTTACGCCTTGCAGGATCGGAGACAAAGCATAGATCCAGTAAGGGGTTTAACAAATTAAAGATATGGTTAACATGAGATAAAGATAAATCAAGCAAGCCATTAATGAGGTCATCCTGTGCCGCAGTCTGAATGACTTAATCACATCATCAGAAGACCAATAAGCTCCAGGTATATTGAAGTCATCTAGAGTCACTAATTGGACCCTATCAGAAAGACTGTTCGAAACTGCCTGAATTGCCCAAAGGAGTTTTCAATAAATTGGCTCTTCAGAAGATGGAGGAATGTAAGAGCAGGTTACGTAATTAAAACTACCTGTAAATGATAATTTCACACAAAGAAATTGAATTAATCTTAGAGGCCCAGCGTCCCTCACAGGTAATAATTATATTTGAGACGGCAGAAATATAAAGTTACTACATTTTTCGAGATTTTTATGGTTAAAAAGGGGCAGTACGGACCGGCGAAACGGGGCCCTCAGAGTCTTCATGACGTGCGCAGCGACTTTGCTGCCACTTCACATAGAATCTTCCGACTCGTAGCCGAATCGCATGTTGGCGATGTTGCCGGGGTGTGTGTGTCTCTACTAGCTAACTAACCTACCTAATATATATAAGAGTACTCCCAATATTGACAAACTCATTTCCTTCTTATTTCTACCTACCTCACATGCTGGCAGGGCTTTAGAGCGGTCGGCACCCGTCGCTGACGAGGCCGACTCAACCTTACCCCGAACGGCTTCGACTGCATCGCTGATGTGCACGCTACTGGGTGGCGGAGGCGATGATCCTTGGCCGCGACATATTCACTTGGCTCGGCTAGTGCCGGCACCCAGGTGATGGGGCCGTTCCTGGCCAGCCTATCAGCCAACCGTGATGGATCACCCCTTTTTCTAATATTTAAACCATGCCCAAAACCACACCGGCCATGCGGCCGTCCATCTTGCCTGTCCCTGTAAACCTAAAAAATATTTCTGTTGAGCTCCTGGCACGACTTTGTATTTATCATGGCACGTGATTAGCATCCTTACAAGATATAAAAATATACATTAAGAAAGACGAAAAAGATTTAAATATAAAGATAAATATTGAACTTAAATGTAATCTTACCTCTCTAGCAAAAACTCCGCGTAGTCGACTTTGTATTACAATAGCACTTCGCCGCATTCTTATAAATCGAATTCTTAATTTCCAGCCCCTATACGCATGCTGAATTTTTAAGACTGCCGCTTTAATGCGCATAAAAGATTTTCGGCAATAAAATTGTTTCCAATACTTTTGAATAATAACTGCATTATTATAATTTATGCATTTTCTTTCATTTTCTAGTGGTTCATAGGCTTTACTTCGTAAAAATATTTTTGATTTTCCAACTTGATATTCTGTGTCGGGAGTGTTGATTGATTCTAATATACTTGCTATATAATTTTTGGTACATTCAAAAGATTTATTTTTCATTAAACATTTATATTTTATGATAAAGTCTTCGTGACGCAGATGTATTGGAAACCCTTCTCTTCTAATTCGAATAATGTCCACTATACCGAGATATTTTAATTGATCAAGGACCAATGAGTTGTCATAATCATTCGGACGTTTCTGTAAATTTGGTTTTATGCAGCGAACGTACCTGTTAAGAAACATAAAAAAATACTTTTATTGAGATTTTACAATCAATCAGATTTTTATCAAGACAAATAGAGTTGTACAGTTTCCTTTTATAAATAACTAGCAAAGTGCCCCGTAGTTACAGTGGCGAATGCAAATTTTGAATATATCGGAAATATTTTATAAATTTGATATGACTTAATAACTTACCGTATAGCTAATTAATTTCACCCACAAAGTAATTGTAGTGAAGGAATAAAAAATAATGTTATGTGCCGAAATGTACTGTTAATCACAGTTGTAAAAGTGGCAAGCACGAAATGTCTTGTATATCGACTTCTCTTTTTTTAAATTATGTATCTTAAATTAGCTAAGCCAATAATATTTTAATAGACCAGTTAATTTAATCCAACTTTTAAACAATAGACGACCTAATTTTTTAGCTGGAGCTTTATCTGTTCGTTCATTTCCTAAAATCGAACTCTCGAAACTTATCGGCGGTGTTCTAATCGCACTTAAATCTAATCTTATTTCTAATTTGGCTCCAAAAATCGACTGCGACGGTAGTTTGGAATTTGTTGCTGTTCGCATTGAAGTTTTCGATAATGTTGTTTTTGTGTCTGGCACATACATTCCACCTAGGTCTGACTTCGATATATACTCTCAGCACCTATCCTTTATTTAGAACATCCACTCCACTGTGGGTGCTTTAACCACCTTTTTGTTCTAGGTGACTTTAAGCTCCCTTTCATATCCTGAATACCCTCACCTGCCTCTAATGTTGTCATTCCCTCTGTCCCTTATGACTTCATTCACGGACTTATGACCTTTCTTTAAGACAATTAAATAATATTAAAAACAGCTGTAATAAATTATTAGACCTCATTTTTGTGTCGGACTTCGCCAATGCATATTCCGGGGGTTGCGAACGTACGTTCGTACGCAATTAGTGCAAAAAAATTAAAGAAACAAAACATTTTCCAAAAGTTTTTTTTTGTTTCCGATAACATTTGGTGAGTTCTTTTCTTAGTATAAATTATGGTTCTAATAGATTTTTCATATTCATAATATTAGCATAAAACGTGAGGTCGCGAACGTACGCGAAATAGAAGTCGGTTTTGGCTTGTTTTAGCAAAATCAAAAAATCTGCGAATTGGAATAAAATATTTGAATGCAATAACTTTTCTTTTAAAATAGAGGCATGTAGCTTCCTATCGAAGGTATTCCCAATTAAAAATCTCCATTAGTTTTTATACCCTTGCAGGGTATTATAATTTTAGTCAGAAGTTTGCAACGCAGTGAAGGAGACATCTCCGACCCTATATATACTTTATAGGGTCGGATCAGGATCAACAGCCAGTCGATCTAGCCATGTCCGTCTGTCCGTTTCTAAGCAAACTAGTCCCTCAGCTTTAAAGCTATCTTCTATATACTCTCACTCGTACATATGTCGGAACGTGCGGATCGGACGACTATATTATAAAGCTGCCATAGGACAATCGAAAAATTTTTAGAA
>VNJN01000713.1:0-22042 GCA_008042485.1 Drosophila mayri | reverse complement strand
GTATGTGTAACCGCGACTCGCATGTGTAAATATATGTATGTATAACCGCGACTCGTGATCTGCACGTGCAGCGACGTTTTTCTCTGCTCTGCCGACGTCGGCGTCGGCAGCGATTTTGTAACTCTTCTTGTTGACTATGATGCGGCCTGTTTTGCCGAGACTGTATTTCTTGAATGGAATATTCCTATTGTGATTTCTTCTTTCCCTGTCCCTTCTTAGCTACCGAAAAAAAACAAGGTGCCGTTACGGCGGCCGCATGTGCGTCGCAATTATGGAATTTTCTGGCAGTTTTTTGGTCGTTTGCATGTGCATATATATATGTATGTATATGTACATGTACGCACCTCTAAAAATCTCTTTCGGCTGGTGGGGCTTTAATCCACCTTAGTAAGGGCTCCTACATCTCCCCATTTCCTGACGGTCCCTGTTTACGGGCGCCAAACTGTAAGGATGTACTACGGCCGAGATATGAACTCAGCGGCCCAGAGTCCCTTCCAGTTAAATTTATTTAATGGAAACGCCAAGAAATGGAGGAGGCCGAGTTTTGTGAGAGTTTTAGGGGTGGGTTTTGCCGATCAACGAATGCCTTTAAGCTCCCACAGGAACCCTGTGTACAATGATGTTGTTTATATTATTAAGCGCGGGCCACACTCAAAAAATTCAAATAACCAACCCAGATTCTGATCATTTGTCTAAGAATTAATTTAACAGAAATCCATATTATGACTAAAATTTTTGGTATGAAACATTTGTACAATAAACTATTGAAAGAATTGAATGGTATAATTATTCATCACCAACATAGGCAGAAACGTGGACTATTTGACATAATAGGTTCATCTTTTAAATTTCTTTTTGGTACACTTGATGAAAATGATAGGGTAAAAATTTACAATAAAATTGACCTAATTGCAGAATGTTCAATTCAAGTTCATAAATTAAATGACGTTTTAGAGATTGTGAATGAAGGACATAATAAACTTACCAACTACCAAAATAACCGCAATAGTATTGACACACTTGTTTACGAACTCATGCAATTTATTGAGTACGTTGAAGGTATATAAATGGTTATGCAACTTTCACGTCTGGGACTTTTTAACCCAAAGTTACTAAACTACGACAAACTAAAAAGCATTAACAGTCAGAACATACTTTTAATAAAAACATCAGACTTGTGGACTGCAATTCTTCCTCACATTCCGTTCGGAGGTGTAGAGTCCTTTCTGTGGACTGATTTCACTATTGTGGAATCACTAGCTAGCAGTGAGCTATGGTGGCACGGCTCTTCATGGCTGAGTCAGCCACAAAACTCCTGGCCTGTGTCCTCTGAGGCAGAGTCGGATCTCGACATTGAAAGAACCCCTGTACGGTATCTCCCATAACCGGTGAGCCCAGTTCTATTCTGAAACGGTTGCAGCGACTCAAAGCTCTTAGCGAACTCTTTGCGACGAGATGGAAATCTGAATACCTCAAGGAGTTGCAGAAGAGGAGCAAATGTCAACTTTCAACCCGGAATCTTTCCGAAGGCGACACGGTTATCGTAAAAAAGGACAACATGCCATCGTACGAGTGGAGGCTTGGGCGTATTCAGGGGGTCTATCCTGGCTCAGACAACAACGTTCGCGTGGTAGATGTCCGCACGGCCCGAGGTGTTCTCAAAAGGCCGATTTCCAAATTAGTCTTTCTTCCCGTAGACAAACATGTCCAAAGTCTGTGCGTTTAGTGTCCACGGCTGTAAAACCATGACCACTAATCCATTTGTTTTTTTTTCTTAACCCTCCAGCCTCTCTTTTTTTTTGCTTTTTTTTCTCTAATCTCGCTTTGCCAGCCATGCCGTCTCACCGAAACCAGCGCAACAAACTGGTCGACAGATGTTTTCGAGGAACTCGATCGTTCCGATGCCGAGTCTGTCAAGGGATTCACCCTCTCAGGACAGTCCTTAAAAATAAGTATTGCCCCAATTGTCTGGCACACCAACACTCAGAAGGGTCGTACTGGAGTGAGTGTCGCTGCCGCATATGTGGGGAGGCCCAGCACACCCTGCTGCATCTCCATCGTAGGACGGAGCGACGCAGGTCCTCGAGCACGGACAAGAGGGAGGAGACTCCAGAGCCGAAGGTCGATATCGAGCAACCGCGGCTTTCTGCAGTGCTGGCCCAGACCTCAACGGCTGTTCTGCCTACAGCCAACCTCCGATTCGACATCGGGAAAAGCGGTTCGACGTACGGGCCATGGTCGCTGCGTGCTCCGCCCTGAATCCGATATTCCTAAGAGGGGAAGGGGATCCTCCCACCTTCTTGTCAAAAAGGAGATTTTTTCCCCTTTAGGAGTTTGGGCACACCTTTTTCCCTTCTATTTTATCCTGATATTCTTATTCGAAACCTTTTGAGAAGCAACTGGAAATTTTTTGAAGACTACATATTTTTTAAACTAAAAATAAACTCAAAGAAAGAAAACCACCTGACAGCGTTTTATTATCACGGCGGGAACCACACACACCAATAAAAACGTACCCCCGAAAACATTGGTCCTCCGTAACCGGATTTTCGGCAGCTAAGTACATACGCCATCGTTCGCTAATCCGTTTATCGTTTGGCCGGCAGAAGGATTACATACATGCATATGTACATAACATCGGTAAACGCAGTTACTTATATACGTACATAGATCAGTTGGCTCCTTAATTCCACAGTCCACATAATTTGTTCCTTGCATACATACATATGTGCATATCGATTTATAAATACATATCTACATAATTCAATTGGTTCCTAAATTTCACATTCTACATTGTTTCGTCATTTATAAATACATATACCATACATAACAACAATTACATATTTGGCATATGTGAAAATCTAAACATAACATACATTTGTATGTGCATACAGAACCCTTCAGTACAAAAATTCCCGTCACGCCTATGTCCTCGTTGCATGTCCGACAAACAAAAACAAATCGTATGGACACAAGTCTGAACCGAAGATGGCGAACAAAATTCGAACTGCATTCGGCTACCGCCAACGTCTTGAGAAATTTGGACAATATATTTTTTGTTGTTTTCGAAGTCATTTGGTTTTGTCTCGTTTCTCCTAATACTCTTTTAATTTTCTTCTTCTATTGTGATCACACGTGTTCGCGTGTTATGTAGTTAAAAAATGCGTATAAATTTAAATATTATAAGGTAAGTAAAGTTATTTTAACTGAATTGATAAATTCCTTTGCAGAATTGATCTAAAGCATGGAAATTTCTTTAAACTTGACAGTTTGAATGCTAAACTCTTTAGGTTTGCGGAGTTTCTTTTCATCAATTTATCAATTTATATGCATAAAACTGGAATAATTTGTTTTTTACATTTTTTTGTTTTGGCCGTCTGCCAATAGGGTACACAGGGGGACCAACGGATGGCTGTGTCATCTGCCGTAACTGTGTGCACCATCGGTAGTGCGACTATACTCTCCAAGCGAGGACGGCTGGAAGCAGGTCCTCGGTCTAAGCCTAGTTGGGTTTCGACCGGGAACGCTGACCAATGGTAGTCGGGCGGACCTGGGCATGTCTTTAAAGTGCCTCCCCTCAAGTCAGGAGTGTTACGCAACCCGTGCCCTCTGACTTCCAGGTTCGCTGAGGGATTTATCCAGCTGTGTTTATTCGGAGCCTTCCTAGGGCCGGGCAACCCTAGCGCGTAAAATGCCTTAACGCAGCTTTGGGGCGAAGTTGCGGTCGACCTTTCTTCATGCCCCAACCCCCTCTGGACCGCTACGCTTGCCTTGCCGAGCAAAGCGAGCAATAATGATGACATAATGAACAAAACACGCCGAGCTTCGGAACTCCCGGGAGAGGATAAACCCCAAAAGACGTCAATGATGGACGAGGAGGAGACGCTGAGGCTGAGTCTGGCCTCAGAGTCTCAACAAAAATCTGAGACCGACAAAAAAGGGTCGCCGGTGTCAGGTTCTGACACCACGATCCTGTCGAGACCCGAGGGGAGAGCGAGCAGCACTCCCTAATCCGAGCACAATAGTGGGGCCCATACGGGCACCACTAAAGAACTAAATCAGATGACCCACCAACAGCGACGGGCGAAGGTCAGCAGAGTCTGCTTCATTCTCGGCAAGATAGCCAAGAACGAGGCAGGGGGCAAGACCGACCCCAGAGATGCGGAAGATAAGGCAAATTCCTAGCGGAGATCGCGGTATACGAAGCCTATAAAACTGAGAACCTCGAGGCATTCCAGCCCGCTCAGACGAAGCGCAATCGGTCACAGGAGGTGAGCGAGAGCGCACCTAAGCGGGCGAAGGCCCACAGGGGAAGCCCAGAGCTACCAGTTTCGTCAGTAAGGCGAAGAGGTTCAGCGAGGTAACCAGAGACAGTCTGGCTATGGCTCTGGTGGACGAGAACCACGACGACGGTCGCCTGCTGTCGGAGAAGTGGGAGGAGATCAAGGTCAAGTTGGCCGACATGGTAACCGACAGAGTGGTTAGCATGCCGACCGGCCCCATCCCCTTCGACTTCTGGGACGTGGCCACGCGTGGTCAGGAGGCACCGGGTCATCAGGTGTGATCATGAGTTCTCCAGGAGCTTTCTGGCGGAATGCGTAACTAAGGTCAGCAAGGCATGGGCCGGCCTTAAAATTAGGCAAGTTCACGCCAGGGAGATTCCCAGGAGACCCAGAGCTGGTTACCCAAGGGGCAGACTGACCATGTAAAGGTGATCGCGGCTCTAAAGGCTCAGAACCCGGATGTCCATATGTCGGACTGGACCATCCTCAAAGCAGAGATGGAAATGAAGACGACCCAGCCATTCCTCCTGCTGATAAACAAACGCTGCCTGCCGCAGCTCAAGGCAAATGACCAAAAAGTCCTGTATGGCATCAGGAAAGCCAAGATTAAGGTCTTCCTGGCCGAACTGGACGAGCTATTGGAGGAGGTAGATGACACCAACAAGCTGTTGGATGATATGATCATTGACGACAAGACGCCAGACATAACACCCAAAACCATCGATGTCGAGCACAGTGCAGATTAATCTGAAGCGCAGCTTGCACGCTTCAGCTAATCTCACGATCCTTCTAAGGGAGAGGGATATCGACATCGGCCTGATACAGGAGCCTTGGACCAGGGACGAGCAAGTCGCTGGGCTAAGGATCCCCGGATATACACTGCTGTGCACTAACTCGAATGGTAGAACGAGAGCATGCGTATTTATAAAAAAACACTTTAATGCTTTTCTCTGTTCCAATCTTAGCACACCTGACCTAGCAGTGGCCAGATTCGTGTCAGCGGATGAAAGCGGAGTGCTGATCGCTTCAGCATACATGGCCCATGATGAACCGCCCCCGCCTGAGCCGGCCTGCGACTCTAATGCAAGGCACACGTTCTGGGGAAGCTTGGAAACAAATGAAAGAGTGAGTCATTTTTAGATAATATTATATGTCGCAATGTTACAATAGGTAACAGAGGTAGGACGCCAACATTCATCTTTCCGAGCACAGGTAATTTCCTAGGTTGGGAAGAGGTGCTAGATATCACCTTACAAATCGAACTAGGCAATTACAAGGTAGAGAACTGGAGAGTATCGACAGAACACTCCTTCTCTGATCATAGATACATTTTCTTTAATCTAGCGGTACAAGTGAGCAAGCAGGTACCGAAGAAGAACGAACGCAAAACAGATTTGGGCAAATTCGGGGAAATTGTCCAATCAAAAGTTGGCAACAGGAGGATCAAAGTATAATCCTCCCCTAAGGCCCTCGACAAGGAAGTAGAGGACCTTACCAACATACTAAACAATGCCTACCAAGAGACATGTAAGGTTTCATTCTCAAGGAAGAAATACCCACCATGGTAGACAAAAGAACTCAGCGACCTCAGGAGAAGGGCACTGAAGTCCTTCAACACAAGCTATGATACCAAAGAATGGGAACCATACAAGGAGGCGCAGAAAACGAACAAAAAAGTGATTTATGAGGCCAAAAAGGACTCATGGCAGAGCTACTGCGAGTCGCTGGAAGGCGTATAAGACACTGAGAGACTAAGCAAGATTCTCGCTAGAGGACACCCAAGTCTCACGCTAATTAACATGGCGGATGGCACTGCCACGACGACGGTAATGGAGTCACTGGAGATACTCACATTCCAGGAAACCTACGAAAGAGCACAGAACCTGAAGCGAGAAGAGCCTCGCGGGTAGAAACATCAACGGAAGAACCCAGTCGGACTTCGCTTCACGATGTGAGCTGATCATAATGAAAAGCAGCCACCAGCGGGTATGGGATTTTATGTTTATTTTCCCTTTCGAGATATTTTGTCAACAAGCAGTAACTAAGCAGTTACCAAGCAGTTAACAAGCAGCGCACTATTTAAATAGCAATATGCATCTATCTGCATATCGGCGTTGCACATTTAATTGGCAACGTAGCGCGGTGTGTAAGCGGCTGGACTGAGAACCGCATAGACCCGGGTTCGAACCCCAGTCCAGCCGAAAATTTTTTCTTTTTTTTTCATTTGAATTCCCCCATGAACGCTGCACGTGAATTTTACAGCGAGACGAGCAGCGACGTCGGCATCATGAATTACCCCGGCCGCCCATGTATAAAAGCAAATGAGAACTTTACATGGGCGGTAGGGTACAACCCCATGAACTTTTCGGTTAGAAAACCATGTCGACTTCCTACAGAAAAGTCCGACTGGGAAATAATTACCACTGAGAGAATTCGGTGGGCAATTGATTCCTTCAGCAGATACAAAAGTCCGGGCCTAGACGGCATAATACCGGCAATGCTACAAACAGCCAAAGACAGCACCTGTAGATGGCTAAAAGCCATATACAAGGCTAGCATTAGACTGACGCATATTCCACTCCAGTGGAGGGAAGCGAAACTCGTTTTCATACCGTAACCAGGCAGAAGGGGGCATATCCTAGCAAAGGATTACAGGCCGATTAGCCTCACCTCCTTCGTCCTCAAGACACTAAGAAGACTCCTGGATGTTCACATCAGGGAGAAGCTGGAGAAACATAGTTTTTCGGATGCACAACACGCATACCGGAAGGCAGATCGACAGAAACAGCATTACACGAGGTAGTGGTTTATATTGAAAAGACACTTCGATATAAACAGTACACAATGGTCGCCTTCCTGGATATAGAAGGTGCGTTCAACAACGTGAACGCCAATTCCATCCTGGGCTCCCTCAACTCGTTAGGCATTGAGGAAGGCATCAGGAAAGGGATTGGGGTTATGCTAACGAGTAGGATGATCTCCGCTGAACTGAGTGGCACTCACCTCACGCGAGCAGTGAAGAGAGGCACACCTCAGGGCGGATAACTGTCACCTCTAATTTGGATGATCAACATGAACAGCATTTTTTAAGAGTTCAATATGGGAGTTATCAAAGCAGTTGCCTACGAAGACGATGTGGTACTGATAGCATCGGGGTCCTTAACTGACGTTATCAGTAGCATATTCACAGATGCGCTAGGGCAGCTAAACAGGTGGGCTAATACCTGCGGACTAGGCATCAACCCAGCAAAAGCAGAACTAATGCTCTTCACCAGAATAACTAAAGTTTCATCCTTTAACTTGCCCAAAATAGGCGGCACGAAGGTAACACTTTGGGGCAAGGTATATATTTAGGAGTGATACTAGACCCAAAACTTACATGGAAAGAAAACGTTGCAGAGAGATTCAGCAAAGCAAGCATTGCTTTCTACTCCTGTAGGAAAATGTTTGAAAACAACTTGGGGTTACACTCAAAAGTTATCTTATGGCTCTACACAGCGGCGGTACGACCAATTTGGACATACGGGGCCCTGGTATGGTGGCCAGCACTAACCAGAGCCTACAAGATATTCAAGCATACAGGATACAGCAAGCAGCGTGTGCAGGAGCCGCGATGCGATCATGCCCCGCGGCTGCTCTAAATGCTATCCTAAACATAATGCCGATAGAACTTTTCTTTAAGGACATTGCTGCGCAGAGTGCAGTAAGACTGAAAGCAAGCAACTGCTGGAAGGAAAACGGCACAGGGCACGGCAAGATACTTGAGAGCATCATAATGAACGTAAACGAGCGAATGGACTACATGACCACGGAGCTGCGCTTCGGAAACGGTTTCATAACCTCGTATCCAACGACGGAAGACTGGGGCTCGGAAAAAGTAACCGTAGAGGACGAGGTATCCCTCTACACCGACGGCTCTCAGATGGGCTGCGGCGTAGGGGCTGGGATCTATTCCGAGCACTGGGGGATTGAGGAGACCTTCAGTATCTCAGTCTCGGCGACGGAATTTCAGGCTGAACTGCTCGCTATAAGGGAAGCAGCCTGACTTTCAATACGATGGGGACTCAGCGATACCAACCTACGGATCTACTTGGACAGCCAAGTCGCTATCAAATCCCTATCTTCCTTGCCGAGGACAACAAGGTACAAGTAACCTGGGTACCGGGACACAACGAAATCCCAGGGAACGAAAAAGCAGACGAACTAGCAAGAGCAGGTTCCGCAGAGCCTAGCACTGACGCACAAATACCGATCGCCCTAAACTCAGTCAAGACAAGGATACACGACCATTTCAAACAAACAGCCAACAAGGAATGGTCAAGGAAAAACAAATGCAGGAGGTCAAGGAAATGTTGGCCAATTTTTTACAAAAATCGAACGAATGAACTGTTATCCAATAGCAAAAAGGATATAAGCAGGATCACGGCAGTCGCCACAGGACATTGGGCGATAGGATCGCACGCAATGAAATTGGGACTGCCGCATAATGTGCAGAAGCTGCAAGCAAATAACGGAGCAAGAGACTCCGGAATATTTGTTCTGCTTCTGCCCGGCACTAAACTACAAAAGACTACGACACTTTGGTGCCCGACAGTTGGAGTCACTGGGCAGCGTGGGCGAACTGAAGATATCAGCAATCCTAAGCTTCCTCACTGAATCGGGATGGTATTGGATGGAAAGACAACGAATAGAAAACAGGGGGAGTGCATCAAAATGGAGCCTAGCTCTAATTGGAGGTCCCACGATCGGACCTCGCCACTTGTACCTATCTACCTACCTTCTAACATTTAATTTACAGATTACATAAATTCCCGAAAGGTTCTGCAGCCGGCGGGGGAAGCCCGAGGCATGCACTTTAAATTAATTTCAATTTTACATTAATAAAAATATGAAATTTAATAATAGAGGAAGAAATAAATCTGGGATTCCTTGCAAATTCCTTGCAGGAATTCCTCGAGGAATGATAGAGGATTCTTCGATAAGTTCCATTTCAACCTCTACTACATATCACATACATTTCCACAATTACATATTTGGCTTATGTGCAATTCTACCCTTCAGTACCAGAATTTCTTTCACGGCCTTTTCCTAGCGGCATGTCCGAAAAAAAAAACAAATTGTATGGGCTTCGTGGACAGAAGTCCGAAACGAAGTCGGCCACCAAAATTCGAATTGCATTCGTCTAACGCCGACGTCTCGCGAAGTTCGGACAGCGAATTTCACACGTGTTCGCGTGTTATGTAGTTAAAGTTGCGTATAAATTCAAATATTATAAGGTAAGTAAAGTTATTTTTACTCAATTAATAAATTCCTTTGCAGAATTGATTTAAAGCATGGATATGACTTCAGCCTAGACTGTATAGGCTTGCGAAGTTTCTTTTCAGTTAAAACTGGTATGTATCTTTGTACATATTAATGTGCACAAACTGGAATTTTTAATTTGAATCTAAAATTTTATTTACAGATAACAAACAATCCAGGAATGATCTTCTGTAGTCAGAGGAAACCAGTGACAATTGTTTTTAATGCTAAAATAATGCTCAAAACAATTTTACACAAATAAAAAAGGAGAAAATTTATTTGGGATTTCAGGGATTTTCTAAAGGCTTTCTTTTGTGATTACTCTGCTATTCTTTTTTGAATTTCCAGCAAATTTCCCGCTAAATTCACTTATAAATTCCCTGTTGATTTCGTCGTGAATTTGCTTCGAAATTCAGAAGGAATTCCTGGCACAAATCAGGCCGGATTCCTAGGTGATTCTCCCGGGAGTCCAAATTCATGGCTGCAGCCCAATTTTAAAAATGTTTGCATGAAAATTCAAGCGATATTTATCGGTTATTCACCGGTGAATAAGTCGCAGTAACACATGATTCCTGCAGGAATCATGTCTGAACGGTACTGAAGGGTACAGATAACATATGCATATTTAAAAAACACCACAGTCATCGCGTATTCACACCGGCGAACATTTCTACTTCTGTTACCTGTACTTAGATAGGTTCACCATCATAATTATGTCTAAAGGCGCGGGTGGACAGCAGCTAACTCCTAAAGCAGCGAGTCAAAATCATTTAGTGCCTCCGAAAGAGGCAGCCCCAAAGAGGGATCCGAGCACAAGAGACACAGGGGCCGGACCCTCTTGGAATTTACGATCAAAACCCAAAGGCCCCTTGGAAATTGCTATTCTCAAATTCATAGCAACTAGCGACCGACTAAGTAAATTCGAAAGTCAAATTTTTGCGACATCCACGTCCGATCCCACTTCCTTTACCTTAAAGATCCGTCTGGAGCAGGGCCAGGCGTTATGGGACAAGGTTGAAAAGGAGAATGAAGTAGTTTCGAGAGTATCCCTTCAAGAAGGAAGTAGTGGGAATATCCTAAATCTTCAGAACAAACATGAGCACTGTTACGGTGTTTACGAAGGGTGCGCTTCCAAGTTGACTGAAAAAATTGAACGTATGTCCAACTCCAATATACAAACATTATCCAATCCCCCCGTTGACGTGTTCCCCAGGGGTTGCCGTCTTCCACCATGCGATACAGAAATTTTTGACGGAGATTATCTACGCTGGCCGACATTTCGTGACATATTTATGGCTATGTACGTGAATAATTCCCCGCTAAATCCAGTAGAAAAATTATTTCACTTAAGCGCCAAAACAAACGGCGAAGCTCACGCCATTGTGACCAAGTCGCCTCTCACCAATGTTGGTTTCCAATCCGCATGGTCGGCACTTCAAGATCGCTTTGAAAACAAGCGACTCTTAGTAAGCAGCCAACTTAAAATTCTGTTCAGTCTTCCAACAATACCAAGTGAGTGAGGCACAGCGTTAAAGAGATTGCAAAGCACGGTTCAAGGGTGTTTGATAGCCCTTGAACATTCACAGGTCTCTACGGAGGATTCTGAAAGGCTTGCCAAACTGATCAAACATTTCAAACTGTGCGAACTAGAGTCACAGGGCTGAACCAAGCCTGCTCGGGAGTCTCACAAAAAAATGTGTCATTTTTAAATGGGCACCCCCGCAAAGCCAATGCTTAAAATCGACACAACGGCTTTAGTGCTGCCTAATTTGGCCGGCAATCTGCCGACGAGCACTATTGATCGCAGCATTCCCGCGAGACTTTCAAATATACCATTGGCGGATCCACTATTTTTCCAACCTTTTTAAAATGATCTCCTACTGCGGATATTCTTCCGTCTGTCCTCCTGTCAGGGTCAAAGTCAAACTTATTCGGGTTATTGTTAGGACAGGAAACCATTTTTGGTTGGATTCCAACGGGCCCCGTCCCCACTGCCACTAGCATGATCACCTCCTTTACCACAAAGTTATCCATTGAACCCGAACCTACATGGAAACGCTTCTCACACAATTTCGGGAGGTGGATCTTGCAAGTAGAGCGGTAAAGGAGTTGGCAAATTGTGCAAATTTGCACAACTAACAGATCCCCAGACGGAAGGTATGTAGTATCCCTACCCTTCAAAAATGATGAACAAATCAGTTGGGACAATCCAGGTCGTTCGCTCTCGCACAGCTTCTAAGGAATGAGGCTCGCCTGAAAAGGGACATGGTTCTCAAAGAGACATATGACTCAGTAATCAGAGAGTACATAGATCAAGACCATGTGTAGCCTGTGCCTCCAAATATGGGTACAATAAATTTCTATCTACCCCACCACGCGGTTTTTAAACCCGAGAGTGCAACTACAAAGGTCCGTGTGGTTTTCATCGCATCTAGTCCTTCGTCAAACGGAAACAGTTTGAATGACATCCTCTATCCAGGGCCAGTACTTCAGACTGATCTCACCCTTCAAATCCTTAAGTGGCTGATATTCAAATTTTTTTTTAATGCCGACATCACCAAGATGTATCGGAAGATTCTGCTAAGCCCCGCTGTCCGACGATGTCAGAGCCCAATACCCACGTGGATCTCATATAATATCACATTATATGTACGTCGATGATGTGCTAGCAGGAGCTCATGCAAAGGATGAAGCAGTTTTAGCCATCCAGGAGTTGCGAGCAGCCTTGAGTTTAGCTGGTTTTCCTCTTCGGAAGCAGACATCAAATGAGCGAGAACTCTTGGAAGCACTTCCTTCAGATCACCTACTCTCGGGTGATTTCCTCGACATCGAAGAAGTTAGCACCACTAAGACGCTGGAAGTACGGTGGAACGCCACGGTTGATGAGTCCTATTTTGTCCCAATTGATTTCACTATAAATGCGAGTTGTTCAAACGTGAAGTCCTGTCGCAAATCTCTTTGATCCATCTGAATGGCTGTCTTAATTTGTCGTTTAGGCCAAAATCCTAATGCAGGACATTTGGTTAGCCAGTATTGGCTGGGATAAGCTTCTTCCCGGTGAATTACTACAGCTTGGCTTGGTTGAACAAGCCACCATGCCAATGGACTACCTTCGTGGAAAATCGAGTGACTAAACTCAGTTCAAAGAGAGGCATCAGCCAATGGTCACATGTGCGTTCGGAGCACAACCCGGCAGATCTGGCCAGTCGTGGAGTAGCGGCTGAAGAGCTAGCTAGCAGTTAGCTATGGTGGCACGGCCCTTCATGGCTGAGTCAGCCACAAAAACTTCTGGCCTGTGTCCTCTGAGGCAGAGTCGGATCTCGACATTGAAAGAAGACCTGTACGGTGCCACTTAGCGTGCACTTCTCCGATTTCAATCGCATGCTACGAGTCATGGCTTTTGTGCAGCGGTTCATCAACCGCTGCAGACGAATCTCCACGGCCTATCCTACTGACTTAAGTGCTAAAGAGCTGAAAGATTTTCAACTCGTGCTCATCAGACAGACACAGCGTGGCGACTATCCTGAGAAATATAAGCTTCTCCAATCCAAGAAACCGCTTCCTGCGTCCAGGTGTATCCTCAACCTCAATACCTTCCTAGACTCAGAGGGCGTCATAAGAGCATGCGTTTGACTGCATCTAAATCGTTATCCTACGACGAACGTCATCCTATCTTGTTGGCGTATCACTCCAAGTTAGCCGAGCTCTTGGTGTTTTTCACGCACCGTATTTCTCTACACGGAGGTAATCAGCTGATGGTTCGTCTTATTCGGACAAGCTTTTGGATTCCGAAGCTGCGAAACCTCACCAAACGAGTGACCACGACCTGCAAGGTGTGTCTCATTCACCGTAAAAAAGTGCAAGAGCAATTGATGGGTAGATTGCCCAAGCCCAGAAGCACGCTTTCACGACCCTTCACGCATACAGGGCTCGACTTTGCAGGACCGTTCGATGTAAAAAGTTACACAGGTCGAGCGTGCCGAATCACCAAAGGCTATGTATGCGTCTTCGTATTCTTTAGTACGAAAGCCATCCATTTAGAAGCCACTTCTGACTTAACAACGGAGAAATTTCTCGGAGCCTTCTCAATATTTGCGGCCAGCAGAGGATATCCTTTCCATCTCTACTCTGACAATGGGAAGACATTTGTGGGTGCGGAGAAAGCCCTGACTAGGGACTTCCTCGCTGCCTCGCTACCTCGTAATTCATTCATCAGAGCCTAGCCTGGCACTTCAATCCTCCAGGCGCCTCTCACATTGGAGGCCTTTGGGAGGCAGGAGTCAAGAGTTTTAAGTCTCATTTCTACAAGGCGACAGGCCACTTCAAATACACCTTAAAAGAGCTATCCACTTTTCTTTGTCAGATAGAGGCCTGTCTCAACTCCAGGCCAATGTCAGAGATGTCAGAGGATCCATGCGATATCCTCGCGCTCACTCCTGGCCATTTTTTGACTGGCGGCCCTCTACTTGGAGGTTCAGCGGGTACCTCCCATAGCCGGTGAGCCCAGTTCTATCCTGAACCGGTGCCAGCGACTCACGGCTCTTAGCGAACTCTTTGCGACGAGATGGAAATCTGAATACCTCAAGGAGTTGCAGAAGAGGAGCAAATGTCAACTTTCAACCCGGAATCTTTCCGAAGGCGACATGGTCATCGTAAATTTCTTTACACTCGCGCCTCTCTTTTATTTTTTGCTTTTTTTTCTCTAATCTCGCTTTGCCAGCCATGCCGTCTCACTGAAACCAGCGCAACAAACTGGCCGACAGATGTTTTCGAGGAACTCGATCGTTCCGATGCCGAGTCTTTCAAGGGATTCACCCTCCCAGGACAGTCCTTATAAATAAGTATTGCCCCAATTGTCTGGCGCACCAACACTCAGAAGGGTCGTGCTGGAGTGACTGTCGCTGCCGCATATGTGGGGAGGCCCATCACACCCTGCTGCATCTCCATCGTAGGACGGAGCGACGCAGGTCCTCGAGCACGGACAAGAGGGAGGAGACTCCAGAGCCGAAGGTCGATATCGAGCAACCGCGGCTTTCTGCAGTGCTGGCCCAGACCTCAACGGCTGTTCTGCCTACAGCCAACCTCCGATTCGACATCGGAGAAAAGCGGTTCGACGTGCGGGCCATGGTCCATGCGTGCTCCGCCCTGAGTCGCATTGACGGAGCGCTGGCCGATGCCATGGGTCTCCCTATCCTGGGAGTTGGTAATGAGAGGGTCTTCAAGGCCACTCTCATTCCAATGCATACAGAAACGCCAAGAATCGAAGTGGTATTTTGCGTCGAGGAGCAGCTTCGGATGCGGACTCCTTCCCGAGAGCTGCCCGACTCCGCATTATCGGTGTTTGTGAATATCATCATGACGGATCCGAATTTTTACCGGCCATCAGGGACCTCCGTCGTGTTGGGTGTACCCAACTCTCATCCAACCACAGTGCTAGGGTGGATGCTTTCTGGAACCTACACCCACTGATACCGCTCGATTGCCTCTTGCAATCTAGGATATTGCAAGGCGAGCGGGATGACTTCGCCAGGTTCTTTGGTCCTATTCCCATATTCCTTATGGGGAAAGGAGATCCTCCCACCTTCGTGTCAAAAAGGAGATTTTTTCCCCTTTAGGAGTTTGGGCACACCTTTTTCCCTTCTATTCTATCCTGATATTCTTATTCGACACCTTTTGAAAAGCAATTGGAAGATTTTTTGAAGACTACATATTTTTAAAACTGAAAATAAACTCGAAGAAAGAAATCCACCCGACAGCGTGTTATTACAACGACGAGAACCATACACACCAATAAAAACGACCCCCCAAAACAGTTGCATTGACTTTTTTCTAAAATCGCCACCCTTGAACAAATTAAATAAAAGGACTAGATAGAATGCAGGAACGTGTTAATAGGCATTTTTAATCTGTTAGGTAAACCAAAATTACCAAAGGGCAGATGGAAACGGAGCTTTCTCGAGGTTGACTTTAAACCGATGGCTTGAAGTAAAAGGAATTGAATTACAACTCAATAAAAGAAGAAATAAAATTAAGCAAGATAGAAACAATCCTTTACACGTACAACCACAAAATTAAACATGACACCACTGGACAAACCCCTGCTCAAATATTCTTATACTCTGGTTACCCAATATTAGACACTCAAAACATTAAATAAATGAAGATAGACAGGAATTTAACGTTGACACTAGATACAGAAAAGGGCCACTTCAAAAAGGAAAATTAGAAAACCCATTTAAAGCAAATAAGAATGTTGAAAAAATAGACGAAGACTATTACAAAATTACTAATCGAAATAGCAAATCCAAATACTACAAAACACAATTTAAGAAACAAAAAAAAACTAATGCCGTTAGAAACCCTGTATACAATGATGTTGTTTCTATTATTAACCGCGGGCCACACTCAACAAATTCAAATAATGCGGACCCGGGTTCTGATCATCATCTGTCTAAAAATTAATTTAACAGAAATCCATATTATGACTAAAACTTTTGGTAACCAAGTCGCAGATTCGCCCAGAATGAAATATTTGTACAATAAACTATTGAAAGAATTTTATGGTATAACTATTTATCACCAAAATAGGCAGAAACGTGGACTATTTGACAGAATAGGTTCATCTTTTAAATTTCTTTTTGGTACACTTGATGAAAATGATAGGGTAAAAATTTACAATAAAATTGACCTAATTGCAGAATGTTCAATTAAAGTTCATAAATTAAATGACGTATTAATGACGTTTGTGAATGAAGGACATAATAAACTTACCAACTACCAAAATAATCGCAATAGTATTGACACACTTGTTTACGACCACATGCAATTTATTGAGTACGTTGAAGACATAGAAATGGTCATGCAACTTTCACGTCTCGGACTTTTTAGCCTAAAGTTTCTAAACTACGACAATCTAGAAGATTCTTATCAGGAAGAACTGATTTAAGGTTTGGGAAAATTCGGATTCCTACATTTTCTGGAAAATACGAAGATTGGAGCTAGTTTAGTGATCTGTTCTTAAGTTCAGTAGATAAAAACGACAAGCTTTTTAAGTGCCTAAAGTTTCATACCTGAAGTCTTATTTGGATGGTGAACCCTTTTCCCTAATTAAACATATTGCCGTTTGTAATGATTATTACCAAGACGCATGGAAGAAATTAGCAAATCGTTATAACAAGAAAACGCTCATTGCTCGATCTTTTTATTCAGAATTTTTTTGTCGTTGCCTACCACTCATAATAGAAAAGAATACGAGGAAACTCTACCGGCGGAAACTGCCGGCGAGCTGCCTGAATGTTTGCATGCATGCGATCTTAGTGGGTAAGGATTAAAGTTTTTAGTTTAGAAAGACTGTCATCATGTGAGATCACCGAATACAAATCATTATAACTTGCACACAGTTCTCTAAATGGATCATGCAGTTTATAGGAGGTTCTATTAAGGCGCAAAACTAAGGGTATGTACGATCTAATATTTCTACTCGGGACGTGGAAATTGATCTGGCCTAACAAGTCAGTATTTTCCACGTCACCGTTAATAAGGTTATAAATAAAAGTTATGCCTAGCATAGTTCTACGATTGGCTAAGAAAGATAAGTTAATAAGGAGAAGTCTATCAAATTCTTTCGACCATCGTTTAATAAATCCCAGCATACCCCTGACTTTATTCACCATGCACGAAATATGATCAATAAAGTCAAGTTTGGGATCCAGGCGAACACCCAAGTTATCAACTGAGTTAATTCTTTCCAAAAAGCAGCAGTTAAGCGTGTATATTGCAAGCTTGGGAACGACACGAGAGAATGTCATTAGCTTACATTTAGAGCCATTTCAGTTTAGTAGGTTTATGCGGCACCAGGTTTGGAAGCTATCAAGATCTGATTGTAAATCAGACTGGTAAGCGACGTCCTTGTATTGCACGCAAAGCTTGACATCATCAGCGTACATAAGTACTTTAGAATTCGGGCAGATCATTAATAAATAATGTAAACAACAAAGGACCCAGAAAAGTTTAGGGGTTTAGGACTCTATAGTTATTGCCCTCCGACTTTTAACCTTTTTTCTGGGGAGGAATAATGAATGATTCCTTCCAAATAAGGGGAAAGTTCGAGGTTTCTAAGGATAAGGTAAACAATTTCAGAAGGAGCGAGCACAGGGCATCAGCACACAGCCAGGTATTCCGTAGGGACCTGGCAGATAAACTGGCTTAACACGATGAAGATCTAAAATGAGAGAGCTTTCGTCTACACGTGGACAGAATATTAGTTTCGATCTAGGCAAGTTCTAATAATACGTCTGATTTAGGTCAATGGAAGTGGAGTATGTTGTTTAAAAAAATTCGGCAAAAAGATCGGCAATAGCCTGATCGCCCTTCACAGTTGCGTTTGCAAACGAGAGTGGGGAAGGTTGAGTTACTGCCTTACGTTAAGTATTAACAAAATTATAAAACTGTTTAGGATACTGAGAGAACTGAACCCTGCAACGAGTCTGTGACGACGGTCACGATTTGGCCGCCGCCACGAGTAGAAATATACCAAGATATAAACATGAAGTAAAACACAATGTAAATGATAGGTTAAGATTAGCTATAAGAGTAGGCTAGATGTAAATATCAGGTAGGGCCATAGGCGTTAGGGAATCATTGGGCCGGGCCCACACCTTGGTCACACCAGGCCTGATGTCACGGGCAACATTGCCCGCAACACCGTTCGCAACATCTTCAAGGAACGAGAGGAAACGGCGATGCGACGGCTGGAGGGCCGGAACACGAGATCCGCCAATCAGCGGCCAGCAGAGGAGGCCAGAGAGCGCGATCCGGGCAGCGACCCGCGGCGCAGGCGCCGGCAGAGCATCGGAATGCGAAAAATGGATTTTGCATTGGCCACCTGCCGCCCAAGAGAGAGAGCGAGAAGGAAAGCTCACAATGCCAAAGAATGCATGGAATGCGGAACGGCACGTGCCATGGATCGTGGCAGCGCAAGTGACTCAATTCTTTAGTAAACCAAGGTGGTTTATTTGAAAATGGAGGATAGTATAAGGGAACACATTCCGAGAAGAATGAATTCATCGCATTGAAAAAACTGTCTACAGCATCAGCCATGAATTTGGTTGAGCATATGGTGCAAAAGAATTCATTTAGGATATTTATTTTAAAGGATAAAACATCCCTAGCCTAAGAAAATTTAAATTTTTCCACTTTAATTTTAAATTATCAGCTCTTACTTTCACATGTTTGACCAGGGGAGAGCCGCGAAACAAATATCTGATTCGCAGGTGGGATAGCGATGAGGGCTTCTGGTGAGACAGGCTGAGTGCCTGGAGTGCCCATATTGGACGGTAGTTCTTGGGGGGATACATTTATGAGGCTATGAGGGGTCAAAATTTGTGCTTCCGTAGGAGACAAAATAGAAATTTGCGGTGAAACGTTCAGTCCCACAGCACCTTCGGGTACCGACCCTTTCCTAACGCTTGACCTCAAAATTCTGGGAGTTAATTCTGAGGTCGAGGGCTGTGTCAAAGGCGGCTACTGTTGAGAGCCCGCCGCAGGTTGTTGGGATTCGTCGCAATGCTGCACTCCATTTGCAGTTCTTTTGCGCCTTGGAGACTCATTTAATAGCGTAAGGCTTTTAAATTGTTTATCAAGCGCTAAAAAGATGTTATGAGTTTTGTTGAAACTCGATAACAACTCTTTAAAACTGCCCTTGGTTTGACACATAAAAGATGAAATTTCCCTTTCAACGTCACGACAGGCATCGCAACAGTAGCGCAAACCGATGTTTTTTCTCACGCCATCAACTGTCCGGCCGGCAACACCAATGCACTTAGCGTGCAGAATGTTGTCGCACAACCAGCAGCCGATGGCAGGATCATTTGACAAAACAGCCTTTTTACAGGTTTTTGAAAAGCAGACGATATCGGAAGACATTATTGGAGACTTACCACTGTACTTGTAGCAATAGGATAAGGGGGCGACAGAGGAGGAAAAGTGCAGCTGCACCGAGAGAGTTGAAGCACTAGAGAGAATGGGAGTGTGAGAGTAAGCAAGCTTAGAAACCGTTTAGCTGTCGCGACAGAGCAAGAACGGCTGAACGGGAGAGGTGCAAAGAGGAAATGCAAAAAGACAAAAAGAGCAAACACTGAAAGCACAAGTAAATATTGTAAATAAAAGGATTAAGATTTAATTAATAAAGCTGCGTGCACACGCGAAATGAACGGGGGTATATAGAATACAAAGTATAAGTTTAAAATAAACCCCTGCTGTTTTAATGTAAAGATTTTTATGAAAACGAGAGCGCAAGAAAAAAACACTACCGTTCACTTGTAAGAGAGAAAGACGAACTAGATACTAAGCTATGTTTCAATTGCCTCAGTCGATCGCATCAAGCCAGGGATTGAAACTCATCGAACACTTGTCGTCATTGCGACGCTAAGCACCACACGTTAGTCCACCCGGTTGAGTCAAGATTGATTCCTTTGGCTCCTGCTCATTTGTCTGCTGCTGAAGTAAATACGGATGATCAATTGGCTGATACTGCCGCTGTTAGTCATCACACTCTGGAGAGGGCTTACTATCAAGCCTTACTGCCAACTATTCTTGCCAATATAATGGGCAACCCTATCGCACTACATACTAATTTCGGTTGGGTTATTACAGGCGGTTTCAATGATTGTAACAAAGCAGGGATGTACGCACAAGTCCACGACGCATACGAAAATTTGAATTCTTTGGTTCGATCATTCATGGATATGGAACAAGTGCAGTCGAGTAAAGCAACGACTGACTCCAGTGATCCTGCAGAACAACACTTTCTTGCAACGCATGGTCGCAGAGAAGGTGGTATATACATTGTTCAGTTCCCATTTAAGGAGCCGATTACGCCAATTGGCTCAACGTTGCCACATGCTTTAAACCGCTTCGCCGCTTTAGAACGGAAGTTTCGGAAATTCCCTGCATTCAAACAACAATATTTAGACTTTATGGATAACTACTTGAAAAGTGGACACATGGAATTGATGCCTGCAGCTGCAGTGGCTGCAAATTGCTATTATTTGGCCACGCACGCAGTGTTTAAACCGGATAGTACTACCACACGCTGCCGAGTGGTATTTGCCGGCTCAGGGAAAGATTCCAATGGTCATTCTCTCAATTCTCTCAACAAAGGCCAACCTATTCAAAGTAATTTAATCGAAGTATGTCATCGTTCCGGCAGCATCTTTATATATTATGCGCCGATATCGAAAATATGTTCAGAAGAATTTTGGTCTCAGACAAGCACACGCAATACCAACGTATAGTTTGGAGAAAGGAGGAGAACGCCACACTGGCTCACTGTTGATTGCTGACGGTATCATACGGATTATATTCGTCGCCGTTTTTAGCCGTTAGAGTTTTTAAACAGCTTGCGTTTGACAATGCCGATTTGTGTCCGAACGCTGTTGTTATTTTAAATAGAGACGCGTTCGTTGATGATATTCCTACTGGATGCGATAATCTTAAGGATCTCATTGCTATCAAAGATGAATTTTTTCTACTCCTGAGCGAAGCTTAATTCAAACTTCGAAAGTGGAGCTCAAACTGTTGCGCCTCTTTAAAGTCCTTATCACAGGAGAATTGTGAGTACCCTCCTGACGCTTTTGAACAGGACGTACTGATCGAGTCGTTAAACTTCTGGGACTGCGTTGGGAACCAAGAATTGACTATATCTTCTTTAAGCTAAAGTCCCCTAGAAGTACAACAACTCTAACAAAACCTACTTTACTTTCAAAACTAGCCAAAATCCACGATCCTCTGGGTTTGACTGTACCCACAACTGTCTTGATAAAATGTAATAAGATTGTCCATCGATGCTACGGAGCGGTAGCGGAGAGAGATCCAACCAAGACTGGTTACCCGACATCATTAATAAGATCTTCTGACTGAGTTTATAATCTCAATTTATATTATTTATTTCTCATAAGATTTTGTTTCTTTCAGAGCAACTGTAGTTGCCGCTCCGAGCTCATAACATAATCTGTTCTTATCGATCTACCTTTAGAATTAATTAAGTCTAAGTCTTATAGCTGCGCTGCCAAAAGCGGCAGCGGAGAGTCGTGTATATAATATTCTTAAATACATAGCTATGCTCGCTTAGGCTGAGCGCGGAGGTATATACACATATATATACATTGGTCCGCTCGTGCAGCAATTATGCTGACACTTGCATTCTTTGGGTGCGGGCCAATGTATAAGTGGGCGCTTCATATTTCGTCCTCTTGAAGTTAATGACCGCAATTGTATTGCGTAAACACCTGCAACAAAGTGTTACAGTGTGGACCCGTTAAGTACTCTTGGTACGATGGGTATTTAATATATGTGCATACTACATCTCCCTCCTTTTTAAAAATAACGTAATATAATGGAGTTATTTTATGATTTTATATATATTTTATATAAGATTTTTTTTTTTTTTTTTTTTTTTT
>VNJN01000710.1:0-10721 GCA_008042485.1 Drosophila mayri | reverse complement strand
ACGGATAATTCGGCTTGCCTGCGGATACCTCGACTCTTCGTCGTCCGCGAGCTGTCGCAGGACGCGGATCGCTAAGAACGGAGCACAATTGACTCGGAAGGTGACCGTTTTTAATTCGTAGTCGCGGATATCCCCATCGGGATTGCGAAACAGAATACGTTGGAACGAAGTATGCTTGGGGTCTACCCAAATTTGCCGATACATCTTCTCGATGTCGGCGTTGAAGACAAACCTAAAGTATCGCCACTTTAGGATTTGAATCCTTAGGTCGGATTGCAAGACCGGTCCCGCGTAAAGAATGCCGTTTAGACTGGTCCCGTTTGCGGACGGGCTAGAAGCGTTGAAGACTACCCGCACCTTGGTAGTCGTGCTTTCGGGCTTGACAACGGCATGATGTGCAAGGTAGTAAGTGGCGGAACTGGTTGCGGGAGAGACCTCGGTCATGTGGCCTAAGTCGATGTACTCCTGGATTACCGAGTCATATCGAGCCTTAAGGGGCGGATCCCTCTTGAGGCGCTGCTCATTACGCAGGAACTGAACAAGAGCAAAGGACCGCGAAGACGCTAGCTCGGAACCCTTCTGCTCGGGATCGCGTAAGGGGAGCGTCACAACGTACTTGCCACACTCGTCTCTTCTTGTCGTCTTGACAAAGTTGTGCTCGCAGACTGAATCCGATTCCGAACTGACCTGTGCGGGCACATCTTCCACCTCCCAGAGTTTGGTGAGGAGCTGATCTAATGAGTCATCGAGGCTGCGGGCAATTTGCGCTGCGGGGCTGGCCGGAGGTAATGGCCTGTCAGCACCCATCCAAAAATGGTCTCCTGACCGAGAAGCGACCCGCAAATGTTAGCCTTGGAATTCCCGAGGAGAATGGACGGAAGAATGACAGCTCCTATTAACACATCGACTTGGGAGCTCTCAAAGAACTTGGGGTCCGCCAACTGCGGAAGAACGTAAGCCGCAGTCTCTAATTGTAGCCTGGGTCTAGACGGCGATCGGATGGAGAAATGGCACAATTTAGTAGACTGTGCGGAAATTGTCTGATAAAGACCGGAAACTTAGGATTGAATCGTCTGGAAGGGAATCTTGACCAGGTTGAACAGTCGTTCCGTTATGAAAGTCGCTTCGGACCCTGAATCTATCAGCGCTCGTGCCCGGAAGATGCACCCCAATTGACACACGTTAATAAGGGCCGTGCCTAGTAGGACGGCTTCCGACCCGGAAGCGAAACACACCTGCACATCCGACTAGTCCCCTGAGCCGGTCGTGCTTCTGTAAGTCTGTGTGGGTCGAGCCCCTGATGCCGTAGGCGGTTTCGGAGCGGTAGCGAACGGATTGCCGCGGTGCAGGAGGGTGTGGTGTCGGATGTGGCATGTGAAACAGCTATGGGCACTCGTGCACTCTAGCTGCTGGTGCCCTCGGGCAAAACAGTTGAGACATAGCTGCCTCCTTTTGATGTAATCAGAGCGCCCATTTACATCTATGTCCAGGAAGCGCGGACATAAGCGAATGGGATGGCTCTCCCTCGAACAGAGATCGCAACCCTTCTGGCTCTGGCGGAACTACTCGAGTCTCGTACGAATTGAGCCTCAGAGCTGTCAGCAAGTTATCCAACTCCTTCCATGTTGGAATTTCGGCCTTATTGTGTACGGATTGCTCCCACATGGAAAGTGTGACTTTGGGGAGCATTGAGGAAATCATCATAAGCCAGGTGACAGTCTCAAGCCTCAACATTGATAGACGACATCTCTAGAGCTGTCAGACAACTCTGAATGGTGGCTTGGAGCTCCTTCAGCGCGACTCCGGACTCTTGAGGAACAGCCTGGATGTTGAAAAGGATCTTCAACTGGCTGTTGACCAATAGCCGCCGGTTCTTAAAGCGGTCAGTGAGGCTTTGCCACGCCGCGACAAACCCCTCTAAGTAAGCGGAGCCTTGTAAACAATGGCGTGTGCGTGGGCCACCGAAGATAATCAGCCGCAAAGACCTCGGTGTCCACTGGCGGTAACCGGCAGCCTGTTGACAGGGGCGTGAGAACATTGGCGGAAGCCTGAGTGGACTGAGAGGCAATTTTTGGCCGAAGCTGGGCGGTACACCTCGAATAGACGGAGTAACAGTAGCTATACTTTGATTCCAGCACTGTCGAGGTGGCCGTATTATCGTCGGATATGGCTAGCAAGTCGGAACAGCTCTCGTAGGTCTTTTCTACCTTCCTAGACAGGGCCCGAATTTGGTCCCGATGGACTTCCCCCATGTATTGGGAGCATTCCATTTCTGGGGCAACCGGAGTGTTTATGTTGGCCTCAAATTGACTGATCCGATCTGCCACTTCGACCGCACTTTGAGCCATTTTTGCCAAGGAGCGGGTCTGCCTTTGTGAAGGACCGGGGATCGTATCGACGGACTCGTCGCTGGTTGCTCTCAGAATGGCCCTGGTTGCCTTCGGCTTTAAAAGCGGCGTCCGCGGAGGTGCGGATTTAGATCTGTCCGGACGAATGGATGGGATAGGACGGCGAGATCGCGGATGAAATGCGCTCACAAGAACCTAGCTGGCAACTCGGCTCAGACGTCGAAGGGACAGTCGTGTGCGGCACGACCCGTATGTGGAGGACAAAGAAACGCCAAGAACCCAAAAAAAAAAAACCCAAAAGGCAAGGTTTGATGTGATTGCCGGCGGATGGTGCCTGATGCGGAGTAGACACAGTGTTGAAGACACGGAAAATGAAAAGCTATCGGAAGGTCTGTGCTCGTTCAGAAACAGGTGGATGACAATCAATATGTGTAAAATTATGTATGTGTATAAATATATGACACGTACGTATATATGGTATCCTTAACTGACTCGGATTTCGAGGGGCCTTCGAATAGCTGAATTTTTGTTTTTCGCAACAATTATAATTATTTAGGTGCTTATGGGTATCGCATCCTCAATTATTTTTAAAATTAAATGATGCGGAGCCGGAAAAAAGGAATTAACCTTGGCTTGAATTTGACACCAAAAAAAGAAATAGATAAATAAATAAATTCCTAATAATAATTAACCTTCTTTTCTGGCTAATTGTTGTCGGATTTAATTATTCTGAAGCCGGAAAGGTGGAATTGAAACCTTGGCTTCTTGTTCGGACGCAGAACTAATAATTAAATAATTAATAATTTTCCAATTCAATTATTTAGTGGCCGGAAAAGTGCAATAAAACCTTCGGCTGCTTCCTGATCGAAAAAATGAATAATTAAATGCTTTGTAGTATTTGCTCCACTAAATTGTTTAAAATTCACGGAGGGACGGATGGAATCAAAAATAAACAAACCCTCTGCGCTTTGTTGTTGTTGGAGCGGGAAAAACTATACTGGGTTACGCCGACAGTAAAGGAAAAAAATAAACCAACAACGCACCAAAAAAAAAACCCCGCCGCTGCGGCGGGTGAATTAAATTTTTGGAACACGGATTTTGAGTGATCTTTTATATTCGTATTTATTTTTATTTATTTCTGAAATCGGAGGCAGAAAATATATGGGAATATATATGGGCATTCATTCGATACGGAGATATGTATATGTTGGTTTTCTGAAATCGGAGGCAGAAAATATTGGAATATATGTATATATGTATGGGCATGCCTTCACAGCGGAGCGGTCATAAGTGGACTGTATATATGTAACTGGAGGAACAAAAGGGTAAGGCGGTGCAAAAATGATACTTATTGGGGAAAAAAAATATTGCGACAGCGGCCGATTGTTCGGCGAATTTGGAAAAATATATGTGCACAATTGTCATGAGTCTATGTATTATTATTATTATTTTTTTTTTTTTAATTTATAGTTTATTAACTTACTTCCTAATACAAATACGCTTACAATACTGACAACAATGGTAACAATAGAGGGTAGTGGGAAAAGGGGAGGAAAAGGGGGTGCGTGGACGCGGTATCACCGCCTGGCATTGCTTCGCGTTCGCTGGGCCTCTTACTCCTGCTGCTCCTTCCGCCTACGCTGCTTCATCACCCCCGCTGTGAAGGTGGCTGCCGCCTCCCACACTATCCGAGCGTTTCCTCGCTGATATCGCATCCGGCTACCGCCTCCAGCTCCTGTCGTTCGAGGCCGAACCTGCGGCACTCGAAGATCACGTGCCGCGCGTCCTCCACTATGCCGGTGCCGCATTCTAGGCACCAGTCCTCCGTCTCGTGGCCAAACCGCTTCAGATATTGGCGGAAGCATCCGTGGCCACTTAGCACCTGCGTTAGGTAGAAGTCCACCATTCCATGGGATCGTTCCACCCAGCGCTTAATGTCCGGTATGAGGACGTGTGTCCAGCGCCCCTTGGACGAGGAGTCCCAGCTGGCCTGCCACCTCTCTATGCTTAACCTCCTGGCGGCTATCTTACGCTCGGCCCTGGTTGGCTGCTCCGACCCACTGGTCGTCGGGGCAACGGCTGTCTCCTTCCGCTCCCTTACCAGCTCCGTAAGCGGGACTTGTCCCGCGATGACCAGCACCGCGTCCTCAGATATTGTCCGGAACGCTGATGCTGTCCTGACAGCGCATAGCCTGTAGGTCGCCTCCACCCCCCGCATGAAGGTCTTCACCTTAGCAGCTTCCGACCACACCGGCGCAGCGTACAAGATCTGCGAGGTTACCACCGTCGATAGAAGCAGCCTCGTCGCCTGCTTGGGCCCTCTCTTATTGGGAAGCATCCTGGATAGTGCTCCTGCTGTCCCACTAGCCTTCTTGTGCGCATACTTCAGGTGCTCCTTAACTACAGGCGCGTGTCGATGAACACTCCTAGGTATTTGATTGCCCGCTGCGACCGGATTGTGGTCCCTCCGACCTGCACGCTGGCCGTCTCCACGATCTTATGGCTCGATATCAGCACGGCCTCGGTTGTGCGCCGCCAACTCCAATCCTGCAACCGCTAGCCACGACTCTACGGCCTGTATGGCCGCTCCTTAGCTCCGGACAACTCCTTAGCTACCACCACTATAGCCGCGTCATCAGCAAAACCCACCAGATTGGTACTGGCTGGCATCGGCAGCCGTAGGACTCCGTCGTACATGGAGTTCCAGAGCAGGGGTCCCAGAACGGAGCTTTGCGGGACTCCGGCTGAGACTTTGTGTGCCCTGGAACCCATACTTGTCTCCAGGAGGAGCACTCTGTTGCTGAAATAGATATGCGCTATCTTCATTAGATAACCCGGAACATTGAAGTTACTAAGGGACTCAAGCGTTCTGCCCTAGTCTGCCGAGTTGAACGCGTTTCTGATGTCCAGAGTGACCACCAGGCAGTAGGACTTCGTCCTTCCTTTCCATCTGGCTCCTGCGATGGCATCCTCGGCCACCTTCAGGACCCTCGAGATGGCGTCCAGTGTGGACTTCCCCTTCATGAAGCCATATTGCTCCGGGGGGAGGCCACCGGCTGCTGCAATCGCCTGGCCCAGCCCAGTAGCGATTAGCCTCTCGAACACCTTGCCTATGTTGTCCAGTAGGAAGATGCCTCTCCTGGTGGCTTAGCAGGCTTGGCCAGCAGTAGCAGCCGTTGCTTTTTCCACCTGTCGGAAAACGTCCCCTCCAGGAAGCTCCTGTTGAACAGGCTGGCTACTTCCGCCGGCAGCAGCGATAGGGCCAGCTTCGTCGCTCTGTTGGGGATCGAGTCGGGTCCGGGTGCCTTCCTGTTCTGCAGTTTCCACCCGACTTGGAGGACTTCAGCCTCCTTGACCCAGTAGACGTCTCCTGCATCCATGCTCGGAGATCCGCGATCTGCCGCCCCGTCGGAAACAGGACACTGACGATTCCCTCCAGGGTTGCCGGGTCGGTCGGGGCTTTGCCTCCCGAATTGAGCCTCTTCACCACCATCTTGTTGGCTCCTCCCTACGGGTCCTCTTCGGCGGCATCGCACAGCTTCAGGAAGCACTCCTTTTGCTGTTGCTGATGGCGGTCTTAAGCTCCCTCTTGGCCGCTTTGTAGCAGTCACTGCATGCGGGGAGGCGTGCGGTGCCTCTAGCGCGCTGCATCAGCCTTCTGGTGCGAAGGGCGGTGCAGCTCCGCAATCTCCCCGCTCCACCAGTACACCGGCGAGTGGTGCTTCCGGAACGGCTTTCTTTGTAACATGCTCCGACTGCAGGCGCCTTCCACTGCCTCCGCCAGCTTTTCGGACAGCACATGTGCCCCACCGAGAGGTCTACCGAGAAGCCCTCGAGGGCGCTAGTAAAGGCCAGCGGACTAAATGTGTCCTGACGGAACGCCGTCCTAGACTGGAGCGGTGTGCTCCTCGGGTGGCCTACGGTGCCAATCGAGCACTCAATGGCTTCGTGGTCGCTGGCGGTAAAGGCCTCGCTCACCCTCCATTGCGCTAGGCAATTATTACCGAACCGGCTCCCGCCCTTCTGAAGGTGTTCCGGGATCTTTCGTTCAGCAGGACCACGTACAAAGAGACGATGCACTACAGCACTGGTTCGAGGAGAGCCCCAATCCACTGGCCAGGCGTTGAAGTCGCCCCGACGACCACCTTACTACGTCTCCGCAAGTCGCAGCTCAGTTCGTCCAGTATACTGCCGAAGGACTCGAGTGTGAGGCTTGGGGCCAAGTAGCTGCAATGCCTCGTCTCCTTCCTTCCGGCCTCTGAGCAGATGAAACATGATGCCTCCTTAGTGCAGGAGGCTGCCCTGTGACCCTGCTCCCCGCATTTTATGCACCATCCCCTCCTGTCAACTGGGCTCTGGCAGTGCACGGCAATGTGCCCTGTTTCCAGGCATCTGTAGCACCTAGGTGGGCCTACTTTCTCACGGACCCTGCAGATGGTCCAGCCAATCCGGACTTCGCCACGCTGGAGGACAGTTTTGCCCAGAGAGACGGGCAAGCTGACCACCGCCGTCTGTGTTTCGACGTAGCCACGGCGCATTCCACGTACTTTTACCCGTCCAGCCTCGAAGTTGAACTGGCCCGCGATCGCGGCACAGACCTCCTCCTTGGTTGTAATCGAGTCCATGCCGCGGATCTCTATGATGACCACTGAGTCGTCCTCCGATGTGGCGCGCACAGACGCCGAGTCACCGAGCACTTTCTCGATGCTCTCCTTTAGGCTCTCCGCACTCTTGGCGCTGCCTTTGGCAACGTCCGGGAGCAGGTTCCCATTGTTGGTTCGGCGAACCTTGGAGACGCAGCTCCCCAGCTCTGACCGCTGCTTGTCGACCCTCCTGGTCACCAAGGCGAGTACCTGGCTGTAGGACCTGCCCTTCACCTGTACGATGACCGCATCCGGGCAACCGCGACGCGCCGTTTTTGGCTTCCTGGCAACGACTTCCCAGGCGTTCTCGCGGTGTGTGCTCTCGGGCTCCTTGGCGGGGGCAGGAGCTGCCACAGCTTCCTTTGCGTCCCGCTGAGGATTCTTGGGGAGCTTCGGCGGCGCCTTCGGGCCCTTTCGCTGTGCTGTGCAGGCCGGTGGTGGGGCCGCTACCGGCGCGGGCAAGACGGGGCCGTCCGGCTGGCTTAGCCTGCGCCACGGCTCTGTTTGGGCTGTGGCCTTCCGTCATCCACACGGTGGTTGTCTGCAGCCCCTTGTCCGCGCGCTCCGCGCGTTCTGACTCATGGGCGCAGTTGGAGCACCGGGTTGCAGCTCCCTGCCTCTCCTGCCCGTCCGCGTCCCCTTGGATGGCCGCTCTGCTTGCCTCAAGGACACTCGAGTGGAGCGCCTTAATTTTGGCAAACATCTCCCTCGTCGAGACGGTGATGTGCCACGTGGTCTTGTCCATCATCCTGACGGACACCTCCTGCAGCAAGCTGTAGCTCTAGCAAATCTGCCAGGCTGGTTTCATCCGCTGCCCTGCTCCTTTTGGCAGGCGTCACTCTTTGAGGACTGGCAGGACTGGATGGGTCCCGTATCCTCTTGGGGGTCGGCTCATGACAAGGCACCTGGCTCTGCCAGGCCTCTTGGGTTTCCGCCCGAGGTGGCGATCGGGGAAGCTTGCTGCTTCTCCTGAAAGCCGATGCTTCACCGTCAGCACTTCCTTCTTGGCAGGGCGATCTCGCCAGCGTGGATCTGCCCGCAAAGGGGTTTACGGCTTCCATTACCGGACGTCGGACGGTACAGGGCTCCCACGATGGCCACGGATTTCCCCTTGGCGTGCGACGGGGTTTATACCGCCCCTTCTCGGTCACCGACGCCCCAGTATTCGGGGCACCGCATAAGCGGAGGATCGGTTTTGGTCAGATCCGTGACCTTTACCCACTGGCCTCTGTGTAGCCTTCCTTCGTCCTTCGTCTTCTCCAGCGTGGTGGTGGAGTTTTAATTGCCGTTGACTCTTGCCTCATCTCGGAACAGTTTGTATCTAATGACTTTTTGGACATCGAATTTATCTGTGTAAAACTATTTTTTACAGGTAGTTCCATTTATGTAACCTGCTCTTACATCCCTCCATCATCGGAAGAGCCAATTTATTGGAAACACCTTGCGGCAATTCAGATCGTTTCCAATCGGCTTTCTGACAGGGACCAATTACTGGCTTTGGGTGACTTCAACATACCGGAGCTCACTGGTCTTCTGATGGTGTGTCCAATGTTCTTCACACTGCGGTACAGCGTGACCTCATAAATGGCTTGCTAGATTTATCCTTATCGCAAGTTAACCATATTTTTAATTCTTTAAATCGCTTAAGCATAGATCAAGCTTTGTCTCTGATCCTGCAGGTGTAAACCTAATTAGAGTTCCTCCAATGACGCAACCTGAAGATCCTTATCATCCAACTTTCGATGTGACTATCGACACTGGGGCAGCTTTAGCAACAACATCTGGTAGCAGATTAAACAGAGTCCGCTGTTTCCGTAAGGCTGACTATCAGAGGCTAAACACTTTAATAACAGAATTTGATTGGTCGAATCTTTACACGAGCTCGGACATGGCATCCGCCGTTGATATTTTTTACAGTGCCATGAACTCACCTTTCCACCTATGTGTTCCTTAAACCTACCCGTCTGTCTCAAACAAACCACTTTGGTTTAACAAGGAGCTGACTCGTTTAAAAAAACATTTTCGCCAGTTTTGCCCAGTTCGTCCTTAATTTTCAGTCCTATTTTAAACGAAAGCTCACTTATTCACGATCTTCAACGAGTTAAGCCAGTTTATTCACCAGGTCCCGATGGAATACCGGGCTCTGTGCTTAGGTATTGCTCCGAGGCGCTGTGTAACCCCCTTCTAAAATTGTTTACCTTATCTTTAGAATCCTCAGAATTTCCGCTTATTTGGAGGGAATCATTTGTTATTCCTCTCCACAAAAAAGGTAGCAAATCGGATGCCAGAATAGGGGGATCTCTAAGTTATCGGCTATCCCTAAACTTTTCGAGAATGTAATCACTCCTCACCTTCAACATCTATGCAGATCCGTTATCTCTCCATATCAACATGGTTTTATGAGGCGAAGATCAACCACGACCAATCTTCTGGAACTTACCTCTTTTGTTATCAGGGGCTTCCAACAAAACTTTCAAACCGATGTTATTTACACGGACTTTAGTAAAGCTTTCGACTCGGTCAATCATTCTCTTCTGGTTAGGAAACTTGATTCAATGGGATTTCCTAGTGATCTTCTTAAATGGATTTCGAGTTATCTAAGTGACAGGACCCAAAAGGTTCAGTTCAGAAACGTTCTATCCAATAGCCCCAGGGTCACATCCGGCGTCCCACAGGGTAGCCACCTTGGACCACTGCTATTCACATTGTTTATTAATGATTTGCCGCAGGTTCTAACCAAATCCAAAGTACTTATGTACGCTGATGACGTTAAACTTTGCTTGCAGTATAGGGACAGTTCTCGCCAATTAGACCTACAATCGGATCTTAATAACTTCCAAGCATGGTGTCATGCTAACGATTTACATCTCAACAGCTCAAAATGCAAACTTATGACATTTTCACGTGTTACTCCCCTGCTTGCAACCTATATGCTTAACGACTGCCATTTGGAAAGAATTACTATTGTTGATGATCTGGGTGTCCGCCTGGATCCTAAACTTTCGTTCTCAGAACATATTTCCTGTATGGTTATCAACGACAGCGGCATGCTTGAATTCATTAAAAAGTGGTCGAAGGAATTTGATTCTCCTTATGTAACGAAGACTCTCTTTACTTCGTTGGTTCGCCCTGTATTGGAGTATGGTTCGTGTGTCTGGAGTCCTCAATTTGGAGTCCATAGTAGCCGCATTGAATCTGTCCAAAAGAACTTTTTGCTTTTCGCCCTCCGTGGCCTACCCTGGGATGCCAACCTTAGATTACCGTCTTACTATAGTAGACTTCTCCTACTTAATCTACCTTCTTTAGCTAACCGTAGGACGATGCTTGGCGTCGCCTTTTTACATAAACTTATCAACGGTGATGTGGAGAGCCCCTACCTGCTAAGCCAGCTCAATTTCCATGTTCGCCGTCTTTCATCTAGAACTTTTATTTCATTTGTAGTTAACCACTGTAGGCGTGAGTTTGAAGTGCATGAACCCTTTAGGGTTTTATGTACTGATTACAATCGTATCTTTAGTAGTATTGAAGGCATTGAAAGCCTTCAAAAATTAAAAACTGTATTGCTTGTAGTACTAGCCCGTAGTGTATCCTAATTTTTCCTCGTCCTTTTCTATTATTTTCCTTCTCTCGCGTCTTTCTAGTACGCGTTTCGTGCCGTACGTCACACGGCTGCGCCCCTCAGTCGGTTGGGCGAGAGGTGGGCGGGGGACTCGCGCGTCAAAAAAAAAAA
>VNJN01000709.1:0-16075 GCA_008042485.1 Drosophila mayri | reverse complement strand
CGGAACAGCGCGTGCCATCGATCGCGGCAGCGCTGCCGCCAGGAATGGGCAGAATTAGGCCATACACGGAGTCAGAATAATTACTCGTAATCAGGCCAGCGAAATAACAAGTTGAGATTTAGTGAAAGCAATTGACGACGACCCCCCGCAAACAAATTAAAGGAAAATCAGGACACGCACAGGACAACCAGGACCCCCACACGATTAGGAAATTGACGATAAGGATCAAGTCCTCTCACCACGGTTTGGACATCGGGTGAGCTAACGCGCTCGGCGCATAGAATTTGAGAACAGCTAGGGTACCCAGAATAGGGAAAACATACAGTAGAAAACGGGGCACCAACACATAGCAAATAAGCAAATATTTAAGATATGAAATAAAACAAGCAGAGAAATGAAAGCAAAACAAGTGGCCCCATTTATTTCCCACCCTAACCAGTCTCTCACACCCCACTGTACCCCCTCCTCCCCGCCACAGTCGCCGTTGGGTAATTCCAAGCTCGGGCAGGCCGGGGACAGGAGCGACACGTTGCTGGGTTTAAATCCGGACGTGGACGCGGGCGGCGGCTGCGGGACCCGTCCCAGCCGTGTTTGCCCAGTCTCAGGATGCGCCGCAGAGATTAGCCTTGGGCGCCGCCGCTGGCAGATTACGAGTCAAGGGGGAACATATTTTAGAGGAGGGCGTCGGCCACCGTTGGGATACCACGGGGCAGCCGACGGGCCGCGGCAGCTCGGGCACGCCGGCACCACGGTCGTAGGTCAGGGTCGCGGGCGCGGGAGCAGGCTGCTGGGTCACCCCGAGCCACAGCTCCAGAGTCTAGGGAAAGGGTCTGGCCGCTGGGAACTCCAGGGCCGGCAGCGGGATCCCGCCCAGCGTGGGCAAATAGAAATCTGGCAGTTAAAGTCGGAGAAACCCACCCTTAAAACTCTCGAAAATCTCGGCCTCTTCCATTTCTTGGCGTTTCCATTAAATAAATTTAACTGGAAGGGACTCTGGGCCGCTGAGTTCATATCTCGGCCGTAGTGTATCCTTACAATATGTACATTGATTTATGAACATATATATGTACATGACTTTTGGGTCACAAATCCAAAACAATATATGTTTATAGTTTTCATCCACCTGGCCGAGCATACATACATATATGCACATATCCATACAAATTGCTCGACCGTGTGACGGTCTACCGCCCAGTGTCCCAGATAGCTCAGGGACGGCCAGAGTCCGCCTAGTAGTCCGAGTGGTAGCTGTAAGAGATATTTCCCCCGATGCCCAGTAAGAACTGTGGAGAGAATTCGGTGACTTAAGTAGGTTTCTCCGTTTATTCAATGCTCGTGGTACAGAGGTGTCGATCTGGATCTCGGTTCCTATGCTTCGGAACGTCCCGACGGTCAGTTCGGTCCGGAATACGTCGGCGCTTCGGGACGCCCGACCGGTCAGCTCGGAGGGTAATGGGCCCGGGAGCTTGTGGAGAAAAGAGCAGAGAGAAGGTGGAGACTCGGAAGTCTTCCCAGAGGGCGGATTTGGAAATCTTCAGAGAGTAGTTGCGGCGGACTCGGAAGTCGTCAGTCGTCGGAGAGAGATCGGGCGGACTCGTCAGTCTTCCAAGAGAATTCGCGATGGACTCGAAAGTCGTCGATTTGCGAGCGGGAGAGAGCGGGCGGACTCGTAAGTCTTCAGAGAGAATTCGCGGTGGACTCGAAAGTCTTCGGTTTGCGGGATAGAGAGAGGCAGGGCGGACTCGTAAGTCTTCAAAGAGAGAGAGAGACGGATTCGTAAGTCTTCAGAGAGAGAGAGAATTCTGCGGGCCGAATTCTATGTCGCGACTCGCAATTCCTTCGACAATGTATTGGCAACCCAAATCCTCGGATTCTGGTCTCCTACCAAAAAGTGACTTTGGCTGCTGACTACTAGGATTGTGCTACTAGAGGCTTACCGCTCCCGATCGCTGTCGGCCGCTAAGTGATTTCCTCCGGTCAGCGGTTCGCCTTATATAGCGTGTAGCGAGTTTTAGTATGCCCGCCGCGATCAGCTGCTTCCTCTTCTTTTCCCGTGTGACCCCGGCCGCTAGTATGGCCCTTCATCGACGCGCGCGCGCATTTGATTCAAATTGAAATTCAAGTGTATCACTTCATTTTATTTGCATTGGCTTCCTTATTTCTTCTTTATTTACAATTTCCTTTTATTTACATTTTTGTGCGCGGCACTCGTCAAACTCCCCCCAGTTTCAGTTGTGGCGCATGATCGCCACGTTGTTTCCCCGGTTGGAGACCACCCTCCATATCACGCCTTTATCCTCCTGCAGCCAGCGCTTCTGCTGCCCGTAGCGTTTTTTGGCCAGCTTCTCCTGGATCGCTGCCACGCATGCCTCGGAGAGTACTGCCCCGGCCGCAACGTCCAGCCCCGTTCACTCCTTTCCACCGGGTGCAGCTCCAGGATGTCCTGATCCGGCGTCGGCGGTCGTGGTACCAGGGGTGGTGGACCCTCCTCCTCCTCCTGCGCTCCCGACCTCTGGTTCGGCCTGGGCCTGCCACTAAGGACTTGACCGCATCCGGTTGAGCAGGTGTCGTCGCCCCCGGGGTGGTCGTCCCCTTCCCTCCGAGCCTCATCTGCCATGGCACGTGCGCCACTCGCCGCCTGCCCGCGCCTTCGTAGCTCACTGCTCCTGCCGCTGCCGTTCCCGTGGGCTCTGCCGGTGCTCTGCTCGCCCTCCTGCCCATCTTCGCCGGCTCCGTCCGCTTCCTGCCCGCTACCGGGATCGCTGCTGCCTCCACCAGTTTGGCCCGTGTCGCCGCTGCTGCCGCCGCCACGTGCCGCTGTCTGAACTTCTCCACGCTCTCCTCGAACCTTCCCATATTGCCTGCAACGAGAATACAAATTTCTTCAGTATATCTCATCAACTTGTCCCGTGCAATATGGTTATATACAGTCTCTGTCAATGGTCGATGCTGAATGAGCGCGCTGTTAGAATCATGGGTCAAAGTGACCCCCCGCGCCCTAAGTATCGAAGTATCGAGATGGTTTTAAATCGGTGTGTCGTGATCGGGGTCGTGCGATAATTCAACATACGGTTTTGTGTCCCCAATATGTGCCCGCCTTATCTTCCGTGTTCGGTTGTTTTTCAACGTCAAGATCACGGGTGAGACGAATTCCACTACCTTCCATGGGCCGTCGTATCTTGGTGCTAGCTTTGCGTTGAACTTCTGCACTGCGTTTGATAGGTGGTGTGTCTTACACAGTACCCAGTCGCCAACCTTTGGTCTCCATTCTCTTTTCCTCAGATCATAGCATGCCTTTTGCTGTTCCGCCGCGCCAACCATGTTTCGTATTGCTCCTCCATGCGTTTCCACCTGTCTTCGACCGTTTCCTCCTGGATTCCCGAACCGTCGGTGGCCCTGTTGAACACTGTACCTGGTAGCCTTAGTTCTCTCCCCAGTATTAACTGTGCGGGACTATACTTCGTCGTCTCCGAGATGCTACTATTGAACGCCAACATTAATTCTGGTAGTTGATCGTCCCATTTTGTTTGGTTCTCTCCCGTTATCTGGGCAATCATTGTTTTTATTGTTCGGTTCGCTCGTTCCGTCGGGTTTTCCTGTGGTGTATAGGGTACCGTGAACTGATGTTTTATACCCCATCGTTCCATCGCCTGTTTTGTTTTCCTTCCCGTGAACTGGACCCCGTTGTCTGATACCAGAATTTTCGGTGCTCCGAAACTTGCCAATATCCGCTCCCGAAATACCCTCAGAAACGCCTCCGCCGTTGCTTGTCGGATCGCCGCTAGCTCCACCCACCTCGAATATTTGTCGATCATTACCAACTGTACCGAGTTCCCATGAGTTGTCCGTGGTAATGGCCCCACGAAGTCGACGCATACCGTCTCCCATGGTGTCTCGCCACTTGTCTTACCATCTTTCCGGCTGCTTTTTGCTGCGAGACCTTGTTTCTCTGGCAACTGTCGCATGCCCGCACGAACTTTTTCGTGTCCCTGGTTAATCCGGGACAAAAATACCTCGCTTGTATTCTTTTAATGGTCTTAAATATTCCCAGGTGCCCTGCTTCCGCTGCGCTATGGTTCTTCCTCATGATCTGCGGTATTTCGCCTGCGGTTGCGCATAGCTTCCACCGCTGCTGGTCTCTCTCCCGTTCACCACGCTTGTATAACCGTCCCTCCGATATCTGGTACTCCTCACTCTGTGTTCCTCCTTGTAGCTCCTCCACCTTCTGCCTTATCCAGTCGTCCTGGTGTCGCAATCCCTTGACTTCCACCTGTGGTAGTCTTGATAGGGCGTCCGCTACCACGTTGATTTTCCCCTTCCTATATTGCACATCAAACTGGTACGGTTGTAAACCCAGCGCCCACCTAGCGACTCTCCCTGCCGGGCTCTTGATCGAGTTCAGCCATTTCAGCGCCATGTGATCCGTTACCACCGTGAATGGATATCCCTCGAGGTACATCTTAAATTTGTCGATGCCCCAATAAATGGCCAGGCATTTCTTCTCCGTCGCGCTGTATTTCTGCTCTGTCTTATTCAACATTCGGCTAGCGATCGAGATTACATGTTCCCCGTCCTCCGCATCCTGCGTCCGCTCCTAACCCGAAGTTGCTCGCATCCGTTTGTTGCTTGAATTGCCTTGAGAAGTCTGGTCACGCCAAAACTGGTGCCCGTGTTAAGCTCTGCTTTAGGCCATCGAACGCTCGTTGGTGCTTCTCCGTCCATTCAAATTTTTGTCCCTTCCGGATCAGCTGCTGTAGCGGCCCGGCTCGCTCGGTGAAGTTTGGCACGAACCTTCTATACCACGACGCCATCCCCAAGAAACTGTGTACCTCTTTTGTGGATTTAGGTGCGGGCAGCTCCTGAATCGCTGCTACCTTCTCCGGGTCTGTGTGGATGCCCTGGTTTCTCACCACATTTATCCGGATTAATCCGCAAGTTCGCCCCTTGCAGCCGTTGAAATACTTCCTGTAACCGCTGTAAATGCTCCTCCTTGGTCCTCCCTATCACGATGATATCGCCCAAGTATGGAAAAGCATGCGGCTCCATCTCCGGCCCGATGATCGTGTCTAATGCCCTTTGGAATGTTGCCGGTGCTGTCGTCAGTCCGAACGGCATCACCTTCCATTGGAACAATCCTCTCCCCGGTACCGTAAATGCCGTATATTGCCTACTTTCCTGGTCCATTGGGATTTGCCAATACCCCGCCTTTAGGTCTATAGTGCTTATGTACTTCGCCTCCCGTAGCTGATCCAGAATAAAGTTCATCCGTAGGATATGGATACTGGATATGCGTCCTTCTCGGTCTTGTCATTTAGCAACCGATAATTTATGCACATCCGCCACTCGTTGTTCTTTTTCCTGACCAGTACTACGGGTGCACTATATGGACTTCTTGACCTTTCTATCAGGTCTAAGGACAATAACTCGTTCACCTGCTCGTCGATAATTGCCTGCTGCTTCGGGTTTCTTGTGTAGTACCTCTGTTTGATTGGCTTATCGTCTGTCAGGTATATCTTGTGCGTTGCTACGTTACTGATCCCCTGCATCCTCTCGTATACTTGCCTCTGCTCCTGCAGGAACTTCTTTATCCTCTCATCCAGCGTATCCTCCGGGTCCTGTGTGTCCTCTACTTCCCTTGCTTCGTCGTTGCTGCTCCCTGCCTCCTTTATCTCCAGCTCCAGATTCCCGCAACGTAGAGTGCTCCGCACCTTTACCAAGAAAGCCTTTCCCAACAAAATGCCCCCTGCCACCTCTGTCATGATCATGAACGCTATTTCGACTCGTGCTCCTCCGAATCTGATCTCGGCGTGAAATTCTCCTATCGCATGCTGCTTCATCCCGTTTGCCAATGTTATTTCCGCCCAAACTCCGCTCCATCTCTCGTGTTCTCGGAGATCCTAGTACGAGTTCCTGCTGATCGCGCTCCGTGATGCTCCGGTATCTATGCCTCCCTTTACTGTTCTTTCCCCGACTCCGATCCGTGCCACGATTTGGAATCCGTCGCATGTCAAGTCATCCCTCGTGTCTGGCTGCGTGGCCTGAGCTGCCAGTTTTAGTTGCTCAGGCCTTACGCGTTCCCGTTGTGTCGTTCTCTCCCCGTTCTTCCCGCATACCCAACAGAACAGCTTCGGTGGGTTCCCACATCTGCGTGCTGCATGTCCTGAGCCACCGCATCTTAAGCATATCTCTGGCATTATCTGTTGCTGCGTTGGTCGTATTGCGCCCTCCGTTGCTTCTATTTCCTCTACTTTCTCGGCTAATATCAGGAACTCCGTTAAGGTGCTAAATCCGTTCCTCCGCGTGTATAACTTAATTTTGCTCCTGCAGTTTTTGTACACCCTGTCCAATTTTTCGCCTTCGGATAGCTTCGCGAATCGCATCCGCTTCCGTAATGCAGTTGCGTATTCTCTTACTGGCTCGTTTTCCCGTTGTCTCATCTGGGCGATCTGTTGTTCCAACTGTTCCTCGTACCTCGGTGGCAGGAAGTACTCCAGTAACTCCTCCTTTAGCTGACTCTAGGTCCTGATCTCCGTTGGCGTGGTTTTCCACGAATCCGCTGCGAGTCCATCCAGGATGAATGGCATGGTTTGGATTAACTGGTAAATTTTCATGGGATCGTCGGTGCTCTTGCGGGGCTTTCCCTCCTGTACCTTTCCGGCTGCCAGTCTCTGACTTAAGCCTTCCGTATGATCCGTCTTCTTACAGGATGCCGATAGTTCCTTCCTTAAGTCTTCCAACATCACTGTCTGGTCTAACCCGAATTCCTCCGCGTACTCGGCCAGCTCGGCTTTTGATGCCATGTACACCCAGCTGGACATGTTCTCGTGGTCTCGGGTTTCTCCTACTACCACTCTTCCTGGCGCCAATGTGACGGTCTGCCGCCCAGTTTCCCAGATAGCTCAGGGACGGCCAGAGTCCGCCTAGTAGTCCGAGTGGTAGCTGTAAGAGATATTTCCCCCGATTCCCAGTAAGAACATTGGAGAGAAATCGGTGACTTAAGTAGGTTTCTCGGTGTGTTCAATGCTCGTGGTACAGAGGTGTCGATCTGGATCTCGGTTCCGCTGCAGCCTGGTCGTCTATGCTTCGGAACGTCCCGACGGTCAATTCGGTCCGGAATACGTCGGCGCTTCGGGACGCCCGACCGGTCAGTTCGGAGGGTAATGGGCCCGGGAGCCTGTGGAGAAAAGAGCAGAGAGAAGGTGGGGACTCGGAAGTCTTCCCAGAGGGCGGATTCGGAAATCTTCAGAGAGTAGTTGCGGCGGACTCGGAAGTCTTCAGTCGCCGGAGAGAGATCAGGCGGCCTCGTCAGTCTTCCGAGAAAATTCGCGATGGACTCGAAAGTCTTCAGTTTGAGAGCGGGAGAGATCGGGAGGACTCGTAAGTCTTCAGAGAGAATTCGCGGCCAGCGGTTCGCCTTATATAGCGTGTAGCGAGTTTTTTGTGCCCGCCGCGATCAGCTGCTTCCTCTTCTTTTCCCATGTGACCCTGGCCGTTAGTATGGCCCTTCCCCGGCGCGCGTGCGCATTTGATTCAAATTCAAATTCACTTAATTTTATTTACATTGGCTTCCTTATTTCTCCTTTATTTACAATTTACATTTATTTACATTTTTGTGCGCGGAACGCGTCACAACCGGCAATTGAAAATCGGCAGCTAACAGTGTCGCCGCATCCTAACTCAAACAAAGTGAAACAAACAAAATTACAAAAAATCAGCATTTAAAATTTTTTTATTTGCTTATTCTGCATAGATACATATGTATTGGCCGCCAGGGTAGCAACACCATTACCATACGCGGCTCAGTCTGTTAACGACCCGTTTACACTTTGGTGCTTGTTTATATTTTTCTTGCTTTTTTGTTTTGGGTTTTTTTTCAATTGTGTACTAATTTCTCCTAACCGATATCGAGCGCCCCTATATTTTCCAAATCGTGGACATCGTTTCCGATTATTTTGTGGTACGCTTTATCCAGCGTTCAAGCATTTCTGCCAAAGTGACAAACATCAGTTTTCGGTTAATCCCTTTTTTTTCGCTTTCCAGCCCACAGTATTTTCTACAAACTTTTATTTGTCCCCGAATAAATAATTCTACACATTTTTTTCCCTTTTTCGTAAAAAACTTTTTTTCGACTATTCATTTATTTTAATTCCTTAAACGCGTTATCCAGCGTCACTGTATTATTTTTGGAATCGAGAGCATCCTTTTTTGGATCAACTTGTTCTACGCGTTATCCAGCGCCCCTTTATCTTTTAAATCGAGTACATCCGTGCCTACGCGTTATCCAGCGCCCTCATACTTTTTCGAATCAATAACAGCCTTGTCGATTATTATTTGTTTATTTACGCTTATCCAGCGTCCCTGCACTTCCAAATCGATAAACATAAATTTTCGATTAACTCGGTTTTTCTTGCGCTTATCCAGCGGGCCCAAAAAGAGCTTAACATGCCAATCGGCGACGGTGAGGAACCAAAATCCCTTCTGATCGTTTCTAAGGCGGAGGCGTCTCACAGAGTCAGGGCAACGAGTGAATCCTCTGCGCCTTCCGAAAGCGAAAATTCCTCTCGGAGCAAAAGCCCATTGACAACCACCACTCCACGAGCACGTCGCTCGAAGTTCCACCGTCTGCACCATCCACAAAAGCCGCAAAATCAGTCGTGTCTCCCCACGTCACTAGAGCAACTGGAAGAATGGCTCAAGCCGAGGGAGACAAGGCCTTGATAAAATTCATGACCATAACCGATAGGATGGGTCAGTTCGAAGCAAGAACCAACACCCCGGCTGACAAAAGTCCGTCCATCCACACGAGTAGGGTTCGACTCGAGCAGATCAGGTCCCTCTGGGACAAGGTGGAAAAGGAATATGAGACGTGCTCCGAAGTTCTGGCCAGTTTAAACTGCAAGGACACAATAACAGTCATGCAATCCAAGTATGACTACTGTTATACCGTTTACTAGCGGTGCGCAGCAAGCCTCAATGAGATCATTGAAGAGTCAAGAGCGCAACATTTGGTTTAGTCCTCCAATCTGACGCCGTCTCAGGTCGGATGTCGCTTACCTCCAGTCGAGTGCGAAGTTTTCAATGGTGACTATGTACAATGGCCCACATTTCGAAACCTTTTTTCAGCCATCTATATTCGCAATCCTCGGCTTTCAGAAGTCGAAAAACTGTTCCATCTCAATGCAAAAACTAGCGGCGAGGCCAAATCCATTGTTGCCTTATCTCCGTTAACCAATGATGGGTTTGAATCAGCGTGGAGAAACTTGCAGAATCGGTTCGAGAATAAGAGGCTGCTGGTCAACAGCCAATTAAAGATTTTGTTCAATTTACCTTCTGTTACCCAGGAATGCGGCCAATCCTTGAAGCATTTAGAGAGCACTATCCAGGGGTGTTTAACGGCCTTGCAAATAGCAAAGATAGAAACTACTGATTGGGATTGCCTGCTCGTTTTTCTCTGCTCTTCCAAATTGCCAAAATTAACTTTGTCTTTATGGGAACAGTCCCTTTTCAGCAAGTCTGATAATCCACCCTGGTCCGAATTCCAGGCTTTCTTACAGGATCGGCATCGAACGCTTGAGGCGATTGAAGAGTTTAAGCCAAACGTGAATGCCCCATCCAGGGCATTGAGGGCTGATAATAGCTCGCGGTCAATCCAGACCTTTGAAAACAGAGTTACGGTAAATCCAAAATACTGTAAACTGTGTGCACAAGCGAATCATCAAATCCGAGTGTGTCGGGAGAAGCATGTAAAACAGCAGAAGTTGTGCTTAAACTGTTTCGCCAGAACGAATCTGCTCAGGGACTGCAACAGCACGCATAATTGCTATACGTGTAGTGGACGTCACAATACGCTCCTGCATCGCAGCGGCGCTCAGCCAGTCCAGTCAGTGGTTATACTTGACCAACAGTCCCAGGCATCCACAACAGTCCAGCAACATATACAGTCCACTCCATCGACGGGTCAATCGAATGTGCAAATTTTCTTGCCGTTAACACGCAAGGGGTCCTCCTGAGTACGGCGTTAATAGAAGTTTTCCATTTGGGCATCAGATACTCAACACGGGCACTCATCGATCCAGGTTCCGAGGCAACCTAATTAAGTTGCCTTATGAGGCCATCCAAGCTCAAGTTTGAGGAGTCAACCGTTCAGTTGCGGCTCAGCCCCGTAAGCGGTGTCAACTCAACATAGGTTCTGCCGTCAAGCCCCATATCCAGATTGAGGCCTGTGCATATGTGTTACCCCAGCTAGCTGGGAATCTCCCATCCTACACTCTACCAGAGGACTCATTAAAGGATCTTCCACCGTTGCAACTTGCAGATCCCAGTTTCTTTCGGAGCTCGCAGATTGACGTGCCTTTTGATGCCGATATTCTGCCATCAATCGTTCTCAGCGGCTCCCAGTCCAGTATTTGCGGAACTCTCCTGGGTCAGGAGACCATATTCGGGTGGATTCTTTGCGGTCCTATTACAACGAGTCCCACAAGCAGAATCTGCTCCTTTTCAGCCCGATTAGCAGTCACCGATTCCGAGCTAGACAGAATCCTCTCAAAATTTTGGGAGGTGGAGGATGTTCCAGTGAAGCTGGTTAAGGAATCAATCTCGGTTTCAGATTCTAAAATGACGGTGTTTTAAGTATGTTTTCAATGAGGACATCACCAAGATGTACCGGCAAATTCGGGTCAATCCTGATCACACGCGCTTTCAGAGAATCTTATTCCGCAACAAAAATGGTGAGCTCTGTGACTATGAACTCGACACAGTCACCTTCGGCGTAAACTGTGCGCCCTTCCTGGCCATTATAGTGCTACAGCAGTTGGCTCAGGACATCCGGGGTCAATATCCTGTGGCCAGCGACATCATCTCGAACTTTATGTACGTCGACGATGTGCTCGCAGGGGCTCACACTCAGCAGTCGGCAGTTTAAGCCACGGATTCGGTCTAAATTCTGGATTCCTAAGCTTCAGAGGTTGGTGAAATTTACAATTTACTCGTGCCGAGCTTGCGTCATCCACAAAAAGAACCTGCAGAAGCAGTTGATGGGGGATTTGCCCCGGGCGAGATGCACTTTCTCCAGGCCATTCACTCATACGGGCATGGATTTCGCGGGACCATTTGATATCAAAAGTTATGTCGGTCGAGGCTGCAAAATCACAAAGCGATATGTCTGCGTTTTTGTCTGTTTTAGTACCAGGGCCATCCATCTCGAGTCGACATCCGACTTGACGACAGAGAGATTTTTAGCGGCGTTCTCTCGGTTTTCCGCTCGCCGTGGGTGTCCACAGCATCTCTACTTTGACAACGGGAAAACGTATGTCGGAGCTTCAACGTCCTTATCCAGAGACTTTATGGAGTCAACCAAATCTAATCGGTGGACCACTTCTTGCGGTATCGGAGCCTGTAATTGAAGGAAATCCTATTTCCATCATCAACCGGTGGCGGAGGTTGAAGGCCCTGCATCAGCAATTCTGTGTGCGTTGGAAGGAGGAATACCTGAAGGAGCTCCATAAAAGGAACAAATGGAAATTTCCAACGCGAGATCTCCAAGCGGGAGACATGGTTGTGATCACGGAGGAGAGCTTGCCAGCCAACGAGTGGCGGCTTGGGCGTATCCAATTGGTCTGTTTGGGCGCCGACGGCAAGGTCAGAGTTGCAGACGTGCTCACAGCACGGGGCGTCATTCGGCGACCAGTGGCGAAACTGGTTCGTCTCCCAATGGACGGGTCCAGTGACCATAGTGACTCCTTAGTCCTTAGTCCTTCCAACTGACCGTTGCTAGTCATAAGTTGTGTCGTCCAACGTCGTTGTTCCGTCCAAGTTTCGTGATCATCCGAATCCACAGAACTTAATTTTTCATATTTATCCATTTCCTTTGATATAGATCCGTGTATACGATGGCTCCAAGGACCCACCAAAGTGCTCGTCGCTCATCAGGAGGCAATGTATACAGATGTCGAGTCTGCAGGGGAGTCCACGCACTGAGTTGCCAGCGTTTTCTTCAACTTCCGGCTGTGAAGCGGCTCCGCGCTGTACTGATCAATAAGTACTGCGCAAACTGGCTGGCCAACGAGCATTCCGGTCGGTCGTGTCGCAGTAAAGTGCGGTGTCATATATGCAAGGAGGCCCACCACACGCTGCTGCACATCCACTCCGGGCAGCCGCGATCTTCGCGACCCCGACAAAGGCGCCAGTCACTGTTTGATTCTCGGCCTCAGCGTCAGCCATCGCAGCGCCAGCAGGTGTCTTTATCCGGATCTCGACGCTCCGCCACTCCAATGGATGTATCACCAGCCCGCAGCCCGTCGTGCACGCCTATCCTGGCCCGCACGAGTATGAGTATCCTTCCGACCGCGTCCGTGCTAATCGGATCCGAACAAAATCGGTTTGATGTCCGAGCCTTGGTAGATCCGTGCTGTCCTCTGAGTCGCATCCACATCTCCCTGGTGAAGGCCCTTAATCTGACCATCACGGGCATTGGCGACCAACGGGTGTGCACCACTGAGATTCAGCAGCAAGCAGCTGCTGATGCTGGTGGACGAGCAGATGCAGACCCGAACGCCGGGGCGATCGCTGGATCCGACGGTGCAAGACATGTTCCGGAATGTCACTTTGGCGGATGACCGATGGATCCACCCATTTCTAGTGTCGGTTGTGCTTGGGGCGGACGTCTACGCTGACCTGATGCTGCCGGGTATCCTCCCGGGTCAGGACGGCTTGTCGATGGCACAAAACACGACCCTGGGATGGATCCTTTCCGGACGGTGCTCCCTCTCGTAGATTGCAAGTATTCCTCTTGCCATTTTCTGTATTTTTTTGGATAACTTTTCCTGGGAAATTTGGGTCCGCAACTGCCAGGCCCCCGACAGAAACAACGATAGGACCACTATGATAGGAGGGTAATCTCTGGTCAGCATCCCAGTTTAAACCGCGTAGAGCGAAAAGCAAAAAGTACTTTTGAACCGATTCAATGCGTTTACTATGGACTCCAAACTGTGGGCTCCAAACACAAGATCCATATTCTAAGATAGGGCGGACTAATGAAATATATAAATTTGTAGTTACATAAGGGTCATCGAATTCTTTCGACCACCGTTTAATAAATCCCAGCATACCCCTGGCTTTATTCACCATGCACGAAATATGATCGATAAAGTCAAGTTTGGGATACAGGCGGACACCCAAGTCATCAAAGAAGTTAATTCTATCCAAAGAGCAATTAAGTATGTATATTGCAAGCTTGGGAACGACACGACAGAATGTCATTAGCTTACATTTAGAGCCATTTAAGTTTAGTAGGTTTATGCAAGATCAAGATCTGATTGTAAATCAGACTGGTAAGCGACGTCCTTATATTGCACGCAAAGCTTGACATCATCAGCGTACATGAGTACTCTAGAATTTGTCAAAACTTCGGGCAGATCATTAATAAATAATGTAAACAACAAGGGACCCAGGTTGTTCCCTTGCGAGACACCTGAGGTGACTCGGAGAACAGTAGATAAATTTCTTTTAAAAAGGACCTTTTGCGTCCTACCAGTCAGATAACTAGAGATCCACCTAAGAAGATCAATTGGAAAACCCATTAAGTCGAGTTTTCTGAGGAGAAGGGAATGATTAACAGAATCAAATGCTTTACTGAAGACAGTATAAATTACATCCGTTTAAAGGGTATTCTGGAAGCACCTTATAATGAAGGAAGTGAGCTCCAAAAGGATTGTAGTTGTTGATCTTCTCTTTACAAATCCATGCTGATATGGAGAAATTACTGATCTGCAAAGGTGCTGCAAATGTGAAGTCATTATGTTTTCGAAAAGTTTAGGGATGGCCGAAAGCTTAGAGATACCTCTATAGTTATTGGCCTCCGATTTGTTACCTTCTTTGTGGGGAGGAATAATGAATGAATCCTTCCAAATAAGGGGAAAGTTCGAGGTTTCTAAGGATATGGCACAATACATAAGCGCACAGCCCGGTATTCCGTCGGGACCTGGCAAATAAACTGGCTTAACACTATGAAGATCTAAAAGGAGAGAGCTTTCGTCTATACGTGGACAGAATATTAGGTTCGATCTAGGCAAGTTATAAGAATATGTCCGAATTAGGTCAATGGAAGTGGAGTATGTTGTTTGAAAAAATTGGGCAAAAGGATCGCCAAAAGCTTCATCGCCCTTCACAGTTGTGTTTGGAAATGAGAGCGAGGAAGGATGAGTTACCGCCTTACGTTTTGTATTAACAAAATTATAAAACTGTTTAGGATCCTGGGAAAATTGGACCCTGCAACGAGTCAAATAGTTTTTGTAACACTGTGCGTTCAGTACGGTGAAGTTTAACCGAGCATTTAGTTAGAGGTCAGAACGAGGAGAATCGGTTTTTCTAAATTTCGTGGACAAACTTAACTTTACATTTTTCAAGCGACTCAATTCTTTAGTAAACCAAGGTGGTTTATTTGAAAATGAGGGATAGTATAAAGGAACTCATTCCGAGAAGAATGAATTCATCGCATTGTAAAAAATGTCTACAGCATCAGCCATGTCAGTGCACATGTATAAATCAGACCAATTATAGTCAGAAATAAGATTATTCAGCCGGTCGGATTCAGACTTGCGAAAGCAGTAAACTTTTTTGGCTGGTCTATCAGATATTTTCTGTATATCAGCACCAATATCGATTGTCACATCGAAAGTAGGATAGGGATCTTCAGGTTGCGTCAGAGGCGAAACCCTCAACCCTCATTTAGGGACCAAATAGCCCCAGGGATATTAAAATCACCGAAGACTACTAAATGATCTCTATCCGAAAGCATACTCGAAACCATTCGAATGACGGAAAGGTGGTTCCAGACAAGGGAGAAATGTAGGAACATGTAATAAAAACAAAGCGACCAATAAATGATAGCTTCACACAAAGAAATTCAACTTCGTTGTTTTCCTCGAAAATTACTAATTCTGACGTGAGAGTGGAGTCGACCGCTATGAGGACCCCACCCCCGCGACTGACAGGCTGATCTAGCCGATAAATCGTGAACGCAGCTGGAAAAACTTTGGAGCTAAGAATCTCCGGTTTTAACCATGTTTCTGTGAACACAATAATATGGGACGCCAATGCGAAACTATCAGAATACAATTTAGGAATTCCGGGAATTCCAGGAGTAAATTCTGAGGTTGACAGCTGTGTCAAAGGCGGCTGCTGTTGAGAGCACGATGCAGGTTGTTGGGATCCGTCACAATGCTGCACTCCAGTTGCAGTTATTTTGCGCCTTGGAGACTCATTTAATAGCGTAAGACTTTTAAATTGTTTATCAAGCTCTAAAAAGATGGTATGAGTTTTGTTGAAACTCGATAACAACTCTTTAAAACTGCCCTTGGTTTGCCGCATGAAAGATGACATTTCCCTTTCAACGTCACGACAGGCATCGCAACAGTAGCGCAAGCCGATGTTTTTTCTTACGTCATCAACTGTCAGGCCGGCAACACCAATGCACTTAGCGTGCACTATGTTGTCCCTCAGCCAGCAGTCGATGGTAAGATCATTTGACAAAACAGCCTTTTTACAGGTTTTTGAAAAGCAGACTTGTGACGACGGTCACGGGTGGCCGCCGCCACAACATTGTATATATGTAAAATAGTAGGTTAAGTGTATATAGTAGGTTAAGTTAGGGTAAGGATAGGGTTAAGGCTGTATATATGAAGTAAAAATAGATGTAGAAAAGGAGCTAGGCGTTAGGGAAATCACGGGGCCGGGCCCTATCACCGGTCACACCGGACATTGGCAACATTTGCTGACGTCACGGGCAACATCGCCCGCAACATACGCTGGAACACCGCCCGAAAATGCGCCCAGGAACGGGACGAAAGCTGCGGACCAAAACACGGCAGCGGCCAATCAGCGATCGGCAGAGGAGGCCGGGGGCAGCGATCGGGGCAGAGGCCCACGACGCCGGCAGCGACAGAGATGCAAGTGCAAAACGGAATTTGCATGGGCCACCTGCCGCCCGGGAGTCAGAGCGAGACAGAAAGCTCGCGTGACTCAAGAATGCGCGGAATGCGAAACGGCGCGTGCCATCGATCATGGCAGCGCTGCCGTC
>VNJN01000700.1:0-10541 GCA_008042485.1 Drosophila mayri | reverse complement strand
TATATATATATATATATATATAGTATATAGTATTTGGAGGCAAATTCTGGCCTGAGCTGAGCTTGTCCAAAATTTGATTATGCCCAAAAGAAAGGAATTTGCGGAAAGGAATTTTTTATACGGAATTTAATAAATTTAAAGCTGGCCAAGCAAAGCCACTACAAAGGCTAAGCTGAAATAATAGGATAAATATTATATATCCTTTATATCCTTAACCAGAGGGAGTTACATACATATGTATGTATATCCCCCCTAACCAAGTTTAATTTGGCCTGGAAACGGTGTCACTTTCTGAGAGTTAATTGAGTTCTTAGTTGGCTTAAACTCGAAAAAGAAGGCCTGAATATGGAAGATTTTTTATTTGTCTGTTTATCTGGGTCGTAAATAACTTGAAATCCCTTTCTCATGCTGGCCACACACAAAGGATGTGACTGTGAATGATTTATGCGAAGGACACTTTGCCGGCAAACCGAAAGAAGCTGCTCGACTGACTCCACTCGATGCTCATTGCTAATGACACCATCGATAATGATGATGCTCCCAGGGCTCCATCTGTTTGCCATTTGCGATTTGCGATTCTGAATTGCGAATTTCGAATTGCTTATTCCCTATTCCTCAGTCCTGGGTCGTGAGTCCTCATTCCGGATTCCGGCGAAGCCATTCCCTTCCTCTTCCTGGCTCCGTTCGAGTGGAAAAGTCAAGTCAACTCGAGTTCATCCTTATGCCCAGCGTATGCGGCGAATCAGGGCTCCGACCTAAACCAAATCCGTTCGAGAAACGAGAAACGAGAAACTATAAGCCAGGAGAAGCCAGCAGCGGCTAGAAGGAGCAGCGGGAAGAGCTCTGTGCGATTGCGATTGGGAAAGTGCCATTCGTGCTACTCAAATGATATCAGCGGCAAACTATTGATGGAGAATGGCGAGGAGAGAAGAGAGAGGCGGGGGGCGAGAGGCGAGGGGAGGCCTGAAGTGGGGTGAAGTGATGGGAGTGACACCTGACCCCCTCCCCTCCCTCTGACCCCCTTTTTCGGAACAAATAATGCATGCGGCTCCGCTGCTGCCTTCCACGAAAATAACACTAGAAGCTGTTGTTGTTGTTGGCGTTGTTGGTGTTGGGGTAACTCGGCAAAAAGGGAACGTGCCTGCCAGAAGAAGGAAGGATACAAGAAAAGTCGTTCAGGCTCAGTCAACAAAATGCCAAATTCAAGCACCTGCCACAATTTTAGCCCGGCACGTTGTCGCCTCGCCTCGCCTCGAGTCCCCTCTTCGTCCATCCCAGCAGAAGCGAACGAGAAGTTTTTCTCTCTCGTAAATGTTTGCCATACAAATGTATAAAACATTACCGCACGGCTGTGCCAAAGACGTGCAACACAGAAAACATGGGGGCCAAGGAGTGAGGAAGGAGCTGGAACTTTTTATATTCCATCTCGGGAAACCCGCTCCAAGTTTTTCCTCGCCTCCTCCACCACCTTCGTTGTGTGTGTGTGTGTGCCTGCCCTCTTCGGGATGATGTTTTCGTGATTGGAAGGTGGGTGTGCAGGGTAAGCGATAGTTTTCGGATACTTTGGGGATAGTTTAGGGTTAGTAATAGCAGACAAGGGGAGGGCGGCGAAGGAAGAGCACAAACAGAACTCATTTGTCTTGGTTACACGACGTCTCCCTGTTACTTTACATATCCCAAACATACATATATTTTTAAGGGATTTATTATCGTGGCCAGAAAGCTATTTGGCTTGGAAATCAGGTCTTTGGGGGAACCTGATCTTTGGGTAAATGAAATAAACAAATATAAGACCGAGGATAAGGCGTGAATAGTGGCTTATAGTACTTTCTTAACTTGAATCCTGAGTTTCGTTCGAAATACTTGTTTTAGTTCCCCTTTTGTTTGCCAAGAAATATTTTTATACAAAAAACTGTCTTATAAACTATTCAAATATATTGTATATATTTAATAATATATATTTAAAGAAATATCTTTCGAAATATATCCCAAACTTCACCTCAACCTTGCTTAACATTCCGTAAGATATATTTTTTCCCACTTAAAGTTATATTTCTTGCGGCATCTTCTCCTGACCTTAGTGCCCCTTAACTTTTGCCATACAGCTCAGGGATAAGCTTAAAGTGAACCCAATCATTTCCCCTTATTCAAGCATATATATTCTGTGTAAATTCTGTATACATTTTGTGTATATTCCCAACCTATGACTCTCATTTCCGCCTTGGGGGTGAGCCACCCCTTTTGGCCACGTTTTATATGTGTCCCTTGCTGGTCCACCTCGCACTATACAATTTTCCCATTGCCAGCGACGTAGCCACGTAGCCACGTAGCCACCAAGCCACCTTCCACCTTTGCTTGTTGTTGTTGTGTTTCCCCCTCTTTTGGCCTCTGCCAGCGACATTTTATGCGGCTTTTTCCCCGGCTTTTCCACCCATTTCTTTTCATTTGGCTTTCATTTCATTTCGTTTACGTTTGTCATTCATTCTGGTTCATTTGCTCAATTGTGAGTCATCGTCATCATCATTATGGCAGCCGGTGCAGAATGATAATGATAACGATGATAATGATTATCGTTTGCTGAAGAAGTAGAAGCAGTATAGTCGTCACCTTGCCGCCGGATACAAGTTGTTGACCCACGTTGGCCCCATAGCATTGAATCTCCCAATCCCCACTGCGTCCTCATAGCTCAACCCACCTGACACAAGCCTGGCCCGGCCACTCGAACACTCAAGCCAGGCGCCCGGCGATTGAAGAGGCCCCTCTCAAAAGACAGCGACAGAGCATAGCTCATGGCAAAGGCAAAGGCAGCAGCACTTAACCCTAATTCCTGCAACTCTGACACATCAACTGAGCCACAGACAATGGCCACATTAGCCTAAGCCAGTCCAGATCCATGTCCATGTCCATGTCCATGTCCCCGTCTCTCGTCTCCCGTCTCTCGTCCATTTGGCCGTTTGTCCTCCTTTGTCAACGTTGAAATGAGCAAAATGCATAATCGAAAAAAATCATTGAAGCGTAAATGCTTTGTAACAGGATACGGGGAAGAAGGAGGGGGCAAAGGACAAAAACGAATACGAATACGTAAACCTAAACCCACCCGATTCCAACCGATCCGATCTGAGCCCAACGAAACGAAGCGAAACAAACCCAAACGAGTTGCAAAGGACAGATAGAGAGACAGGACATGGACTTGGCTTGGCTTGGCTTGGCTGGGCTTGGTTAGGGGGACAAAACAACAAGTTTGAGGGGTTGGCAGAAGCGTTGGGGTCAGCGCACAGCCAGCACTGCTTACAGTTTGCAACTCCCAACTTTCAACTCTCAACTCCCCACTTTTTACTCTATTTACTCCCTGCTCTCTCGCTGTGCGGCGACATCGACACCACAGCTAATGAACGACAGACTGGACATGTGTGTGGACAAAGGACACTGAGACTGAGACTAACGGTCCACTAACGATGCCAGCAGGAGGGGGGGGCAGGAATCTGCGACTGCGTAAGTGACTTACTACGGCTGACCAGCGGCAAACCCAATTGAAGCCAAAACTTAACCCAATCACGAACTGTGGACGAGGGCGAAACCCAGAAACCATGTGGTGTGACCACCAAAGGCGAGCAGAATCAGTTAGTACACTGACAAAATAATTCCTCAACTATAATTCCAGGATAACTATTGATAATCAGTGATAGTCACCAGTAATCAGTGGATATATAGCCATAGTTAGGCTCCCCTGGCACATTCCATGCCTGAAGTGGACCTGGAGATGCTCCACTTGACTCTTATGCAAGTCCTTTTTCCTTTTCTTTTCCTTTTTTTTGCTTGTGCATTCCGCATGTGCAAATGTTGGGAAATGTGCGGATGAGCTATGGGAGTAATGAAGTTCGTAACAGCGGGAAGGAGATGATTCAGTGCGGAATGTGCATACTGTAGTGGGGCATTTTTGGATCGAATCGCGAAATTCCAGAAAAGTTTTTGCGGCTGCGGCAAATTCCGTTACGGCGGCACTGCATCAAATTCCCGGATTCCCGGATGATTCATTCATCCCATGCCCAGCGGGTGACTCACAAGGCAAATGGTGGGGTAAGAGGGATGTGTGCAGTGTCCTTGTCTCGGTGCCAGTCCTCCCAGTTAGTTGCCTCCCCCATCAGCCCAGCCAAAGCAGCGAACCAACTAATTCAGTTGACTCCAGTGCCATTGGACGGGGGTTTCTCAGTTGTCGAGTTTCCGAACTGCCGGGCTGCCGGGCTGCCGGGCTGCATTCCCTTTCCCATGCCACCCCAGGGGGTTCCCACTAAAGTTGGCCGACAGTTCGCTGTTCCCAGCCGACAATCAAATGGCCAACGACACCCGGCAAATCCCCGCCCTCGCTCCTTGAGAGTCCAGAGACCCGACCCGACCCGCCCGAGCAGAAAGGGACTTTGTATGGGTTGTTTGGCAGCGGCAGCGATTGCGTGTTCCCTGGTGCCAAGAGAGTGCTTGGGGGGGGGGGGGGGGGGGGGGGCAGAGGCCCGGGCATATTGCATATTGCACATTGTGAGCCAGCTAGCCCAACGGATGATGAGTCAGACATGCGAACGCCAAGTCCTTCAAAAAAAAAATATATATGCATGTACAGGAAAAAAAAACCAAGAGGAAAAACAGGAGAAAAAAGTGTGGAGTTGGAGATGGAGATGGAGAAGGGGGGTGCCAGGTACATGCGACATAAGCAACCACTGACGACCACTAAAACGATGACGGGCGATGCGTGCCACTGATAACGGTTGACGGCTGGCCCAAGGATGATGATGGGGAAGCTCAGGCCAGGGATACCGCAGGGTAACAGGGTGGTTGGCTCTCCGCTGGCCAAGTCCGGTCTCTGGACAGTCCAGTCATAAATTGCAGGCAACAACGAACTAGCATGAATAGCGGCATTAAAGTATCAGCCAAGCACAAGGGGAAGAGGGGTAGGGAGAGCTCAGGAGCAGGGGAAAGAGATAGAGCTAGGTGGCGGCTATAGGTGGACCCTGAAAAGAAAGCAAAACAAATTGCAGCCTGCATACAAAACAAGAGACCTGAAAGGCAGGCGAAGGAGCAGGAGCAGGAGCAGGGCAGGGCAGGGCAGTGCAGAGCGAGAACGAGCTGAATAAAGCAGCTTAACTGCTCCCCCTGACCAGGATTTGGATCCTTGGAGCAGGAGCAGGAGCAGGAGCAGGCCATGCCTACCCGCCGCCCCATTTTCTTCTATTGCCTGAGAGCTCGCTCGCATGTATATGAATTTGATAAGGTTTTTGTTTCGCCACACAAAAAGTTCAGTCTTCAGTCTTCAGTCCTCTCAGTCCTCTCAGTCCTTGGTCCTTCGCCCTCGCTCCACTGTCCGGTGCCAAGGCAAATTGCTTTGAGTTATTTAAGGGACAATACGCAGAACCACCAGTGGATGGATGGAAAATTGTTAAGGCCAGGCACGTCGTCAAGAAAAAGCAGAAAAAGCAGAAGCCACCAGCAGCAGCAGAAGCAGCAGATTGAAGAGGAAAAGTGAACAGATGCAGGAGCAGAGCAGCAGGAGCAGAATCCTGGCCCAAGTGGAGCAGAAATTGTTTTGAAATGATTTGAAAAGCATTTCAGTTTAAGCCAACAATATCCTGGCCACACACATGTCCCACAATATATTTGTATGTATTTATGTCTAGCTATGAATTGATGAAAGCTGCCCCTCTGAATCTGAGTCCTTAACCGAATGCGAATGTGAATGCAGGATATTTAAGGCTTATGCTTGGAGGGCCGGGCAATAATTGAGGGATTTGCCGCCAAGGCAATCGAAGAGGGGCCACCATAACCTGGGCACTCATTCAATTTCCATGATAATTGCCAGCTGCTGCTCCTGGTGCTCCTGCTCCTGCTCCTGCTCCTGCTCCTGGCAGCTGAATCGAAAATGCCCAGCCATAGTCTTCATTAGTTTTGGCCGCTGCCACTGGCAACTTTCGTATGCAAATTGCTGAGAGCCAGCTGCTTGGCTCTGCCTCTGTTTTCCTTTCTCTCTCTCTCTCTCTCTCTGTGTGTGTGTGTGTGTTTGTGTCCCCCTCGCGGTTGTGTAAGCCGAAAAGCCCTGGGAAAACCAGGGGGAAGCCCCCTTTTGACCAGGCCAGCGAAAAGAAAACGGTTCAATTAAGCCAATATTTGCGCACACTCGCGTCGCTGTGCCGTTTCGTTTTGGTAGTTTGGCAAGAGCCAAGACAACCCCCCCTTCTGGCATAGCAGCCCCCGTTCGCAGACCCCTTCGCAGACCCCTTTGGGGCAGGGTGTGCTGCTAAGCGATGGCACATTTTTCGTAGCATGCTTTGCGGCTGCTTAGCCCACGGCCACAACAGAAACCCGCTCAAGTGTTTGTGTATCTGTCTCTCGCCGTGTGCGTGAGCTATCCTTCTTTGCGAGAGTGTGTGCGCGAGAGTGTGTGTGTGTGTGTGTATGTCTGTCTGTGGTTGGGATTTGTTTCGCTGCTTTTCACAGAGAAAGAAAAAGCAGCAACACACACACCCACACACACATCCATCCAGATGTGTTTAGAGCTGCCAAATAATATTTCTTAAATGGTGATATATACGAACGATTCGAATCTATATTGCCACATAAAATACCAAACCGAAGCCATAATATAATTGGTTATAGTGCCAAAGATATGTTTTGTTCGCTTGTGAAATTGTTTGTTATTTTTCAAGAGCCCTCAAGTTGGTTTAATTTGCTGCAAAGCTGTTGATATTTAGAATAGGAATAAACATGATTCATATTCTTGGTTTTGGATAATTATTATTGAACTAATTATTTAATTTATATAAGTATTAAATGGTTTTGTATTGTTTAGTATTAAATCGAAGAAATGCTCGGGATATCTGAGAACCTGTCTCAGGCATATTTTTCTATCACTGCTTAAAGTCCCATTCAGGAAGGTATAAAAGATATCTTGTTTATCAGGGGAGGCACAGAAGTACCTTGGGTTCCATTTAAGAACCCAATAAATGTGTCAAGGAGTTGGATTATACTGCATACAAAAATAGAATTTACTTTAGAATTCGGTACTTGTAGAACTGCAAAAACCGTTTAAAATGTTTCTAAAAACTCTTATAATGACTAGGGAACCCTATATCAAGTGGGTTTTATTTAGAAACGTCATTAATATCACTTCAAGACGGGCACAGGAGCCTTAAAAATGCATATGAAATTATATACAGATATTCCCTAGCGGGGCAGTTAGAGTTATTATTATTTATTAATATTTACTTTAGCTATATTATTATATAAAGGAGAGATTACCTTTAAAAGTTTATTTTATAGGTAAATGCCGGGTGAAAATGCTATTTAAATGTGTCCCTTGAACGGGTTTTCAATGTCAGAAGATTCCAAACTGGCTGCCCGAATTCAAGGCATAATTTCGAATACAACTTAAACTTTCGGCACACAATTTCCACTGTTTTCTTTTAGATTTTTGCCATATAAAAACCCTTTACTTGTGTGGCCAGTTTTAGGCCATTATTTCTGTCAGTGTTCACTGTCTGTTTCAGTTTAGGTCTCGACATCGGCATCGGTTTTGGTTTCTGTTTCTGTTTCTGTTTCGGGTCTTTCGGCTTACTCCTTCGTTGTTCCTCGACTGTGTGTGCGTGTGTGTTGTTGTGTGTAGATTTTGGTGACTCACCTGAACCTGAGCGGTGCCAATGGCCAGGACGACCCAGAGGCTCCGCAGCAACAAATTACGACGCAGCGCGGCGCACATTGTTCGCACTCCTTGGTTTTCAGCTGCTTTTCTTTTATTTTTCTTTTCTCTTGTCTCGTATCCCGTGTCTCCCGTCTCCAGGCGAGGTCTCAGAATCTCTGAATCCGACGGATGGCGTTGCTCTGTTCCCGTTTCTGGTTAATTGTACTTGATTTGTTGGCTTGTTCGTTTAACACTTTTGCTGCTGCGACTGCGGTGACCGCAACAAGAAATCAAAAAAAAAAAACACAAAAAAATGTTTCATTAGCAAAGCGAACGAATTTTTGGTGGGGGTTTCGGATTCTTCGGATTCGGATTTCAGATTTCGGACTTCAGATTCGTAATGCTGATTCTGAAGGCTACTGATTTCTGGCGCTCGTTATGCGTTCCTCGCTAGCTTTTTCCCTTCCCTTCTCTACGCTCCGCCAAGGGTTTTTCCTGCCCCAAAAACTATGCAACCGAAAATGTCAATTCGGAAAATGGACTGCGGACAGCGGACCACAGTTTGTCTCTCTCTCTGTGTGTGTGTGTGTGTGTGTGGGTCGTCGTAGTATTTGATTGTAGAACGTAGTAGCTGCGAGAGTGAAAAGCCATTGGATGGGGGGAGGTTGCGTGTAAGACTCGCTGCTTTCTGGACGCACTCGCGGGCATTAAGCCAGGAAAGAAAAAAAAAGTAAAAATAGGAAGAAAAACTTAAGCACTCTTGCGACTGACGTAGAATCTGTGAAAAATCCAATGCACTTGGCGCTGGGAAAACCTGTCAGCTGCATTTCCCAATTTCCCTGCTGCTAATGACAGCTCCTACGCAGGTCCAACCCCCCACCTCTCTCTCTCTCTCTCTCTCTTGGTGTTTTCCTTGGGCTTCTGCGCACTTCCGTCCGCTCTCTGGGCCTGCGCGTAGAGGAAAAACCAAGACGAAGATGAAGAAGAGGAAGCAGTGGCAGGCAAGGAAGGAAGGAGGGAAAACCCTAGGCTTTTCCCCACCCAACAATTGGCACCACAAATCCACTGGCATTTGCTTTAGTTTATGTTTTCTTTTTATATAGTTTCACTTTGTTTCTCTCTTTCTTTTCCATTTCTCTGTTTTTCTCTTGTAGTTTTACACTTGCACTTTGTTACAACAACAACAAAAAAATATGCCATCAGTATCAGCTTTTTGTTTCAGTGTTTCTCTTGTTCTCTGTTCTCTGTGTGTGTGTGTGTGTCTCAGTCGCCTTTTATTGAGGCCCGCAGCTCCCGCTGGCCAAGTCTCGTCTCTCCGAGCCAGGTCTAGGTGCGCTCCGCGAGCTGGGGGAGAACCGAGGCAATACTAGGCTCCCCCTCCGCCTCCGCCTCCGCCACCCCTTTCTCTCTCTCTCTTCCAGCTCGAAGAGGCCGCTGGCCGCCTGCTGCGGAGCTGTGGAGCTTTAGATGTACCTGGCGCTGCGAACGCTCACAAACGACTGCGAGCGCGTCTGCTGCGTATCCTTCGAGGCAAGGCGAGTCCTGCCAACGAGTCCGAAACCGAAAGCGAGTTCGAATTCTAGTTCGAAGCTCGTGCTCAGGGCGCGTGCCCGCGGTCGATAACAAAAGCGAAACTAGCACGGGGGTGTCTTTCAGACGGAACTCGGTCTTGCTGCCTGCCTGCCTGCTGCTTGGCCTGTGGAATGTGCTGAGACAGCAGCAGCAGCAGCAGGTGTCGTGTTGGGGTAGGGACATGCGTAAGTCCGCTGAACTAAAAGCGACATTTGGTATATTTTATTATAAATATCATATACTTTTGCCTTAAAAATGAAATTATTCTTTATTAATATTTTGTTTTATATATTTTGTATATAGCAAAGCTAAGCAATTATTATTTCTATTAACAATGGGATTGTTATATGGAAATATTTTGTATTTTCATTTAGAAATATTCTATTTTTTCTTGACATTTATGAAATTATTCTCTATTCCGTTGTACTGTGACAAAAGCTAATTAATTAATATTTCTGTTATGAAAAAATTATTAAGTATAATTTATTATAAATTTATATTTACATATACATATAATATATACATCTTTATTTTTTAAATTAAATTATTCTTTGTGAGTACATTTTTTTAAATATATTTCCAAATATATATATTTTTTTTATTTAGTTGTCACATATTTAAAAATTAATTCTGGTTTGATCGAAATTACTACAAAATACTCTTCTGCAGCCGTAGTTTCTTTTAAGAATTTTGTAAAAATCTTTACATTTGTTTACATTATTACTTTGACCCAAATGTGCTGTGGGTTGGAAACTTGGAAACTTTACTTTACTTTTCTTTACTTTAAATAAAACAAATTGTGAATTTTAAAGATTAAATAATACATTACATTTGTTTACATTATTACTTTGACCCAAATGTGCTGTGGGTTGGAAACTTGGAAACTTTACTTTACTTTTCTTTACTTTAAATAAAACAAATTGTGAATTTTAAAGATTAAATAATACATTACATTTGTTTACATTATTACTTTGACCCAAATGTGCTGTGGGTTGGAAACTTGGAAACTTTACTTTACTTTTCTTTACTTTAAATAAAACAAATTGTGAATTTTAAAGATTAAATAATACATTACATTTGTTTACATTATTACTTTGACCCAAATGTGCTGTGGGTTGGAAACTTGGAAACTTTACTTTACTTTTCTTTACTTTAAATAAAACAAATTGTGAATTTTAAAGATTAAATAATACATTACATTTGTTTACATTATTACTTTGACCCAAATGTGCTGTGGGTTGGAAACTTGGAAACTTTACTTTACTTTTCTTTACTTTAAATAAAACAAATTGTGAATTTTAAAGATTAA
>VNJN01000693.1:0-123771 GCA_008042485.1 Drosophila mayri | reverse complement strand
CTGGTGGCATCCTGGCATCCTTGCCGGTCGCCGCACAACGTCGGCATCTGTATGGCTCCCCCTTCTCATTATCTGTAGAATCCGCATTCGCATACGCATCCGTATCCGCTATCCGCCATCCTCAATTTTTGACAGCTGTCAGCGCGTTTCGTACGGACGTGTGTGTGTGTATGTGTGCGCTTTGTGTGTGTCGGTGTGTGGGTGGCACAGATATTTCCACTTGGGCGGCAAGGTCAGCGCGACATGCAAATTGAAAACGGCAAAAAACAAAGCCAAAGGCAGAGGCAGCATGCCCAGCTACAGCGGCAAAATCAACGGTAGCCACAATAACAGCAGCATCACCTACAACAACAATAGCAGCAGCAGCAACAACAATAATAACAGCAACAACTACGGCAACAACAACTAACGAAAATGTTTGAGAAATATGTCGCCACATATGTGCGCGCGTGTGAGCAAGTGAAATTAAAATTCCCGCATGCCTAATGAATTCGCCCCGCTCGTTCGCCGTCCCTCCCCCACAACCGATATGTGTGTGCCTGTGTGTGTGCGTGTGTGTCGCTGACTTCGGAATGACAAAAACAACAAGAGCCACAACGATATAGCAGCTACAACTAAAACAATGGCTTGCTAAGCTGCTCGAGTGAGTGAAGAAAAAAGAAGTCAAATAAGCAAGAAAGGAGAGCCAAAGAGCAAGAGAGAGGCACAGGAGACAAACAAGGGAACGAAAGCAAAAGTGAAAGTTGCAGCGAAGAAAGGTGAGTGAGAAGTTTGAAAAGGAGATGTCCCAAAAAAGTATGCTATACAAATGAGAAGCAAAAGTTTCACTGCGTATACGTAATATGCCCCGAAAGATATGCTTCAAAAAGGTTCATAATTCGTAGTAGGATAATTGCACCAATAAATTATGTTGAATTTCTAAAAATAAACGATATAAATACTCAATTATTCCTAAACAGTCTCTTGATTTTATTTAATTTTTCATTTATTCTGTGTCGCCGATACGTATACGTAATAATCGAGGAAAAATTCATTATTTTCATGATTTATTTATTACCCCTTGACTTTAATTCGGGGAAATTATATAACCCTGTAACCCTCACTGAAATGCGGTAATTTCTCTTCTCCATCTTGCAGCTGACATCAACTGTTTTCCCATTCATCAAAACCAAAAGTTGAAAGTGCAAAACCCACAAACCCACACACACAAAAATACAAATTTAGTCGAATCAAATTGCAATTGCGGCTGCCACACACAGACAAAGAAACAAAACCCATACACACACAAGCAAAACTTTAGAAATATGAATAAATGGAATATGTTGCCATAATCTAAAGGATGCGTAGTTTTATGCACTATCTGGACTTGCGTAAATTACCAAACATTCCAAGCTAATCGAAATCATGTTGACAAAATATCAAAAGCATTCTCTACACAAGAAGAAAATACAGCAATTTATTCAAAGATATCTTTAAATTTTCCTGTAGCCACATTAATAAAAAAAACTTTAGACGGTAAAACTGCCAGAGAAAAATCAAAAACTTTCACAGTTTCTTATCATTTTAAGCTAAATGGTAGTTTAGTTTTCCAGCTGCTCAATGAATTTGAAATAATTCTAAATTGATGACCAATTTTCTTAATATTTTCTACGTTTGTCTAAACAACAAAAAGAAAAGTTTATCGATTACAAAACTCTGTCTCTCTTTCTCTGAATATACAATATATAGAAATAAAGTCATTACCATCTGGGGCGAGGGCTCGAGCTCAGTCTCGGACTGGGGCTGGGGGTCCCCCCGAAAAAGGAAAACCAATTAAAATTATTTGTGGCGTCAAAGGCGAATGGCAAAGAATGCGGTGAGGCGAAATGGAAACGAAGCGAAATGGAAACGAAACGAAATGAAATGGAGAGATGTGAATGGGCCCTCAGCTTCCTCGTAAATAATGCGGGCATTAGAAAGGACTCTCATAGCACCCACCACCCAGCATCACTCGACACCGGGTGTCCTGCGCTGCCGCCTGCCGACAGCCGACTGTTTTTGTGAGCCAACTTCTTTTTGGTCCATTGCAGCGGGGCATAAAAATGTTAATTTATGTTCGCTGCGCCTCACAGTTTGCATACTTGCTGCTGGTCCTGGGTGCTCATTTTCGTTTCGGGCAACAATTTTTCGTTGAACACATAAAAAAGATTTTCTGTGCTTCGAGTTTTCTCTTTTTATTTTATTTTTTCATTTTTTTTTTTTTTGGCAGATAAACTGTTTTTTTCCTTTGGTGTTGCCATTGCTGCTGCTTTGAATGGAACGTGACCGTGTCCCGAAATATACGAAACAGTTGCCAGGCTCCGGGTTTTCCGGTGTTCTCCCCCCTGGGGGTCCGATTCTATATCCGCATCGAAGCCTGATATCCGTCTCTAGCGGAGTGGCGTGTTAGAGAGAAGACGGATATTTTAGCTGCAGCACAATTAACAAACTGGCATTAATGTGGAAAAAAGGATTCCAAGGCGATTTTCCTGCGATTCTCGGGGGCAAGATTGCAAGGCATGCGTGCGTGAACATTTAATTAAAGCGACTTATTAAGTATGTAAATTTCCGCAAATGATTAATTTGCATATTTATGAGACTAAAATGAGCAGGATAGGGGGCGATGGTAGCGTCAGACAACTAAAACGACAACAACAAAAGGCGTCGGCAACTGTCAATAATAATCAGGCAGGAAACGTTAAGAGGGGTTGGTTGTGATGGTGGTAGAAGGCGTTGAGATAGCCAACAACAGGGGAGAGGATGGCAAAACAACGACGGCTGTAATAACAATTTCAAATTGAAATTATGAATTTAACATGACAGCAAACGATGCGCGCAAGTTTTATGGCTTTTAACTGCAGCTTAAGGAGTTTACTTACGCCGGCTAATTATGCGTAAGACGAAACGCGACAAACATCAAGAAAGAACATCGTCCTGTGGGACGGATGAGGGTGGAGATGGCCCGGCAGCTCTGACAAAAATCAGGCAGCAGCTGCTTAAGTTACATAGAATGTATCCTTGCTTTAAAAATACCTAAACAGAGATGAAGTTAAGCGCCGTAAATAATATTTCCTTAAGAATTCAGGTCTATTTTGATTAATTTCCAAACAGTTTTAGGCAAAAAACTAGGCAGCATTTTAATTAATTTCAATTTCTTTTTTTTTTTTTGAGACGTGCAAAAGTTTCCATAAAGCATATCAATCATCTCAGGGGACAGTTTCGGTCCCAGCACCCGTCAAGTACCTTGCTGTTTTGCCCCAACACTCTCCTGTGGCCACTAATTAATCATAGAGCAGTGGCGACGCACTCGCGCTTCCCTCCTCGTCGTCGTATTCCAATTAAGTGCATTTCTTCGTTTCCACCTCTCCCCCAGCTACACCTTTACTGTGTTTGTAAAATCTGAGAAAATCTACAAATAAATTGAAATATTTTAAGTTTGGTAAAATAAATTTAACATAACTTCAAATCGGAAATGGAATTAAATTGCTTTTTAAACTGAATTTTAGTTATTTCATTTTACAATGTTAATTTCTTTCAGTGTTCGAGCTATGCTGCGACGTGCTCCAATTAGCGTGGATGGCCACGTTGGAGCTGCCCCTTCCTTCCTTGCCATTTCCCCTTCATCAGCCACTGAAAAGCAGGTTCTCAACGCTCTGGCCATGTCAACTGGCTTCTCCATTTCGACCCCAAAATTCCGGACCTATGAAATACACATACACACAAGCATAAACACACCTGGCCGCTTTGCGTGTCAATCAATGGCAATAACGAAATACAGCTTCAAACGAGTGAGTTGCTTTCCTCTTTCTGATGCCGCACCGCCTCCTGTTGGCCACTAATTCTTATTGGACGTCACACTCGACAGCATTTCACATTTTTGCCAACAGTTTTTCCACCATTTTCGCACTTTAAGCCTCTTACGCAACCTTCGCTGACTGTGTGTGTGCCTAATTAAAATTCCCCCCAAACCTCACTTTCCGGTTCCTCACCATCACCATCGCCGCCATCGTCCTCGTCATCATTCTGCGATTCTGTGAAAGTCAACAATTTTTAATTTGCCAAACAAACTGTATATAATTAATTAAAGTTTAACGTGGGCATCACAAATGAAAAAGTAGCCTTATAAGTGCCTTCCCCCCTTTCCTTTTTACCAATGGAGGAACCCTTTCGTATCTTTCAACAATGTTCCTTCGTCGGCTGCTGTTGTTGTTGCCTGAAACTGCCTGGTGCTGCTTCTGCATTCTCATTTTGTTTTAATATGCAAAGTCAACAACATTCTGTGTCAGCCGAAGGGCAAAATCAACAGGACTTTACTATGTCCAGGGAGGCGGGCTAGCGGGGAGTGGATGATGGGTGTAGAGTGGCAGAGAGATGGAGACGAGAGGCAGGCGGCATGCGGAACAGTTGACTGCCCAGTGGCCGCATTAGCCAAAGGAGACGAAACGAGACTCGTGAGAATGGATGTCAACTGGCCAACTGACCAGTCTAATGGACCAGATGCGTCTCTGTGTGCGCACTGAGCGACAAAATAGGACATCGTTAGAGTAGCTACTTTTAAAATTTATATTGTTTAACAAGTATTGCGGAAGTAATTAAATATTTTCTCAGGTATTTCTGGTTTATAATATATAAAACTTGTAAATCTGAATTTGGCGGCTTTGGAAAACTTTTATTCTATCCGTGTATTTGTAGTTTCGGTCGAAATATGCGTAGAGAAATGTGGGTAGATGCAATTGGCATAACTGGGGCCTGCAAACAATGTGTATAGGTGTAAACAGGCATGAAATCCCTTCTACTACAAAGCAAGGGTTTTAGCTTTCGACAAAATTGTAGTTTCGAGGCCTTATTTCATAATTCTTAGCCAGAAAATGGGGACCTTTAATACAATATATATTTATATTATTTAATCAAAGTAGCTACTTGTGTTCAAGATGTCTTTTTTCTGGTAATTATATAATTTAAGTTCAGTCTTTTTATTATTTATTAAATTAAAACCCAATTAAAAGTCCTAGTCTTGGCTAATCTAAAAGTATCCTTTGTATAGATTGAGATGTAGACAATAATTCCTGACCTCAATTTTAGCTATTTACTTCGGCATTTGTTGTTGGGAAAACATTCAAGCCTTTTGCTCCTCAAGTGATTTGCATTCATTCAATTGCGTTGAATTGAAAATTGAATTTACCGCAAAATTTGCTTAATCTTACACACGCACAGCCGCACCCACCCGCAACTGGCAAATGCAATTGCCTATGAGTGTGGGTCTCGAGTGGGTGGTTTTGGGGATGTTTTGCGTGGGTGGGCCATATGGCAATTGCATCAGCAGCATCTGAGTTGGGTTCGGTGTCATTGACGGTTTGCCGTCAATCAGTTGTCGTTATCATTGGCATTGTTCTGCTGGGTGTTGTTTTTATTGCTGTCGATTCCCCAGCGATGCATCCGTACATGTGTATGCCATGTATTTGCATTTGTACCATATCTTCTTCGACTGCATTATGGCAAAGACAATATGTAAATAAGCTTTTAATTGGTTTGTAATTATTATTACTGCGGATGTTGCTCTGTTGCCCATTTGTTGTTGATTTCAAGTGGTCGTAGGTGTGCCCACAAACACGAAAACAGCCCTTCGATATTGGTTTCAATAATAATTTGTGTATTAATTCCAGCCAAAAACGAATCGAAACTTTTATATTTTCTCGTTAATTATAATGCTTAATTTCCTTGTGTTTTTAGTGCAGTTGAGTGTCGTTGTGAAAGCCAAAAATGGTTGTTAATACTGGATTAAGCGAATGACCCTCTATCAAAAATAATTATATCATTTATTTAATATGTAGTGATTGTGGAGCTCAAGGTTCGCGCAATGACTGTAAATATCGCATTAAGTATTATACTCTATTTTAATTTTAATTATATATTTGTGGGCCATGTTAACGGCTCAGTTGATAAGCCCACGATTTATTATAAGACTTTCATTTGCAATATCATGCGACATTATATTAATTTATTTTTTGTCAATGGTACATTAAAGTTGATAGACGTTAATTAATGTTTTTATCGCTAACAGAAGCCATTAAGAATGCATCTTACCCCAACAGCTTAAAAATAAATAAGCCGCCGAGAGCAAAACTTTATCGATCATTTCGGCGTTAATTAATGGACCAACAATATTCTCGTGCCAATCTTGGGGTACATTTTTTGTTCGTTTTTGTTCTTTATTTTTTTATTTTTTTCGAAAAGCTCGTTACGCAGTTTCGGTCATTAATTTCTCCCCCTCACACACACAGACACACACACGCATAAATTTGCAATTAAATGGGGGAATGGGGGATGGCAGCAGCTCAGGAAGCAATGAAAAAATTGTTGCCTACTTTGGCGGGCACTTATCAGAGTCGGCTTTCGAGTCGCCGCCAGATCGCGATTCGTTTTGCGACATTTGCCATTTGCGATTGCGATTGCGACCGCCATTCCCGTTGCCATTTGAATTTGTTTGCGGTCGACGTGAGGCTCGTAAAAAAGGCAAAAACGCATAAAATGCAAAAAGCAAAAGCTGCGTAAAATTGAGCTCAGGAACAAGGACCTCCAGCATCACGAAGGGGGGAGGGAGGAGGGCAGAGGGAAAACAAATCAAATCACGTGCAGTTTGAAAGTTTGAAAAACTCTGAAGCTGGCCAAAACGCTTGTATGTTGTGTATGTGTGCTGATGTAGATAGAGGAGAGCCAAGATTCTGTCCTCTCTGACTCTCAGTTTTTCTGCTTTCTGACTTTCTACTTTTCCGACTTTTCCAACTCTCGGCAGCTGTGTGACGCACACAAGTCACACACTGTCTTTGGAAACTGGCTGGTTTCGTTGGCCTCAATGCAATCACAATAAAAACCGCACGCATACGCACAATTTTCATTATAATAAAACTGCGCATAAATATCTAAATGAGCAATAAAAATGTTTTATGTGCAATGCGACGGCGACGATTCTACGACATCGACACCGCCTATGAAGTGGGAGAAAAGCATAAAATCACTAGCAGCTGCCAGGACCACGGGGAAAAAGGATATGTCAGATAGCAAAGGACACTCACTCGCCCACACACACACACACACACACACATACGACTGTGATTGGCAGACAGCTTCCCTGATATCGAACGAGAACGAGAGCCCAAAAACTTGACCTTACTCCAACTTTGACTCTGACACTTTTCACTCGATATGCGTTTCGTAATTTACAACACAAATACCCATTGGCTATATGCAGGATACCTTTGTGTAAATATTAGGGTGTATGTGGTTGACAAGGAAATGTAATCCAAATAAATATAAGAGATTTAAAGCAAATAAGATGAGATGAAAGCCATTTTAAAGAGAGTTTAAAGAGCTTTGCATTTGAAAAAGGAAAAGGAAAAAATACACATATAAAGTTTATCTGTTCTTTCAAATTGATACTGATACACCCTACTTAGCATATTTGCATGAAAATTCCCAAATTTTTGGCCGTGTCATAAAGTTTTTAAAAGCAATGACAGCCAAAATAAACTGTCTGGGCCAGCAGCAGCACGGGGATCGATGGTGAATGCTGAGGCATTACATATTCCTGAAATATTTAAAAGCATCTGCGTGTGAAGGGTGGCCGTGTGTGTGGCACTATGTATAATAAAAACAAAATATTAAAATGCTGAAAAATATTTCCTTATAGCTAATAGAAATAAACATTTTGGGAGCGTGCTCATATGGACGATAAAATGGCAGTCGAACTGCCAAAAAGCAAATTGACAGGCGGTGAACGGTGAAATTGATGCAAACGCTTGTCTCGGCGTTTTATAATAAAACTTCCATGAATATCGAAAGTTGTTGTAGGCTGAAAGGCTTTACAGGTCAATATTTATACACGATATACATGCCTGATCTGTGTGCAGTATCTTAACTTTCATCGGACTCATTTTCATCCGTTTTCAGTCTCAATTTTCAGCTCTTTGGAGTTTCGCATAAATAAATGCCATTAAATACTACTACTCAGCTCATTCTCTCGTAAATATATAATATACATATATATAAATATATATATCTCCATGCTGCGTCAGTTGAAATGTTTACCAACGCTTAATTTGCCAGCCTTTGTGTGTGCGAAGTAAATTGCCAGACAGTTGATTAATGCATTTTATGGACAGGTGCCATGCGGCAGCCCCCGAATGAAACGGATTACTTAATGACCGCGCCGACTACGGGGCGTATGCGCAATGTTAATGAAATTTTATGCCGGCGCTTGTATGGTATGGTATGGTATGGATATATGCAGAAAAATGTTAATTTGCATTGCAATAAGAAACTTGTAAGCCAACTGCACAACAATGCCAACAAATTGAGATGTCAGAAAGGGGCAGAGTGGTCGTGGAAAATGTGTGTGCATGTATGTATGTATTAAAACAATTTGCTCCTTGTGTGCGAGCAGCGGAAAAGCAATGGCATGGCGATGGTCCAAATGGTCGGAGGTCCGCGGCGGACAGACCGCCGCGAGGCGCGCTAAATAACTGAAGGAAACGCTAGCTTATGGCAGTCGTCATAGGCAGTGCGGCCTGTCAGTTGCAGGCGGCCTGTTGTCGCAGTTGTTGTTGCCTGGCGGCCATGTAAAAATATGGCACACGTTGCGTATACGTCATAAGCACGCACACATGCACGGAGAACAGCGAGCAGCAAGCAAACCAACATACACGGAGCGAAAAACCGAACAACTCGGAAATAAAAAAACATATTTATAGAATTCAGCTCTGAGGGAATTGTATAACGAATGAAATAACTTTAAAATATTTTAAATAAAATACAGAAAAAACGAAAAAGGAATCCAGTTTGTATTATATCCATTGTTGGGCCTTCCAATTAGTGGAGTTTCTCCCAGTGCATATACAGCCGAGATGTGAAAAATGTTGGCAGCTCCGAGGGAAATTGAGAAACTGATGGGGGAGCCCAAAGCCCAGAGAATGAAAATGGAAAACAGGAGCAACAGCAGCAGAAGCAGCAGCGTCAGAAGAGGAAATGTCCTGAGTGAATGAGTTCGTTTTGGGGGTGAGTGTGTGTATTTGTGTGTGTGAGTGTGAGCGAGTGCTGGCGGTGCTCGTGTGTGTTTAAGTGAGCCTGGGTGTGCGTATTGGAGGGGAGAAGGTACTAGTGGTGGTGGATACGTAGGTGGGCCAACGACATGAGCCGTGACGTTAGGCTCATTTATTTATTATTTCCTCAGATTGAAGCACTATCAATAACCAAGTGCAAACAAGGCGAGAAGAATCCAGCACAAGCACACACACACGCTAAGATTCTGAATCTGTGAATTTGTGGGGAGCATCAGCTGGGTGCTTGGGGAACGTATTTTGGGGTTTGGTTTTATCAACTTTACAGCCTAACTGGTGGAAGGGCTTGTTTATAGATCCATTTTCAGGAATCTGAGAGCATCTGGAGAGGCATAAACATGGGTATTCGGTTAACAACTTGATTGAGTTCCGCTTGCCCTCGATATTCAGCTACGCTTCCCCTTTAATATTTTGGTCATTTTCATATAAATAGGCTTCTAACAAAACATCTATACAGAAAAGGCAAATATAGATTTGGGAAAAGCTTACAAAATATATAAATAAAACGCTTAGAAATTAGAAAACGCCGGAAATTAAGGCAAGGACTGTAAAAATATGATACTTGAGAGCGAAAGCCAGGACTCGTAATTATCATTTGTAATTTGATGACCTATACAACCGGAAATAAATCGAAAATAAGCTTTATTTTGTTGTTCTGAAAACTCTTATACCGGATTTCCCGTTCAAACAGGGTAATTTTCTGCTTTCTGCCCAACTCTTTCGCCTTTGTTATCTCCTGTGAACTGTTTGCATAAATCAAAACTCTTTTCATTTCCCGCCCCGGCTCCGGTATACACGCTTTCCCATGTGTGCCATTCATTTAGTTTTGCATTCACTTTTTTTGTCATATATGTATATATATATATATTTTTTTTTTTTTTTGGGAAGGGGCCGGAAACCATGATTTAGTGCCACAACTAGCTGCCGGGTTGGCCAGGCTTAATGATGTCAATCGGCGCGTGCTTTGGCTTTAAACTAAGGCCGCATATTTGCCAAGTTTATTTGGCCAGAAGAACTGAAAAAAAAAAAAAAAACAGAAATGGCGGCCCGCACACATTCATCATAAATGTGGATGAGATAGGAGCCCCGGGGAGCCAGGCGAGGCTGAGGTTGAGGGAAAGGTAACATGGAAAAGCAATCGACGGGCAAAGAGGCGCATATTTCACGACCCATCTCCAAAAAAAGGTTCACAAGTGCGCTGATATGCGAAGAGATGCTTGCCAAAAAATTACATGGACCATTGGTCAGCGGCAGCAACAACAACAACATCAGTAAAGGCAAGGACCAACCAGCAACATGGCCCGCAGCAACCCTTAAACAACATCCCGCATCCTCCGACTCCCTTCTTTCACATACACACACACACACACACACTCCTATATTCATATACGAAAAAAGGAAGTAAAAAACAAAAAAAGAAAAAAACACCTTTGATGTATGTAATTTTGTTACCATTTTTTATGGCTCTCATTCCAATGGCATTTTGTTGTTTTGTTTCGTCCACTTTTTGGCCATAATGCAGAGCCGCCTCCTCCCTGCGGGTGTCTACAGCAGTGGTGAACAAAGTAGTTTAGCACTTAACAGACAACTAAGATGTGGTCATTTCCATTTGTCTGTCGGCCTTTTGGGGAACTTTAAGGGCCATAAGAGAAAGAAGAGACTGTTGGCCAAAACAATTTACATTTGTTTTATAACTTGACCATAGCTACTTGCTGTGGCTTTTGTAGGTTTAACTTTCAGATACGGGGAGAGAATTTAATTGAAAAGGTATTCGAATATAAATTATTTAAAAATTTTCATTAATAACAAAAGGACTTTCCACTTGAACATATTATTAATTATTAGTTCTTCTCATTAAAAATATGATATAAAATTCAACTTTGTACTTCGACATTTCATTGAATACTTTTAGGCATATTTTTAAGTGATTTCAATAAAAATTTCATCTGGAAAATTTCACTAATATTTTGACCACCATTGTATGAGAATGTGTGCAGCTTTCTCTTTTTGTTTGTGTGTGTCAGTGACACAGAAAGCCAGTTGTGCGAGGTGCGAAGCTGTGACGTAAGCAGAGAACCAAAGCAGCGGAGCACTGGCCACCGTCAAATTGGGTTACCAAAAAAGAATAAAAAGGAAAAAGCTGGGTGAGAAAAGAACATTTTTTTCTCAGTGGCTCCCGCCGCCAAAAGGGAAATGAGATTTGCGCCTCAGAGCGGCAACGTGTCAGTTTCAAAAGCGGAGGAAAAAAAGAAAGAAAAGCAAAGGATTAAGGATAGCAGCGGGCTAGCTGGTGAATTGAGCTGAATTTTACATTGCCGAGCATATAAATTGATAAATAAAATATATAATAAATAAATAAATACTTATATAGATGTATTTTCCGGCCAAAGTCCAGGTGATTGATTTGGTTGGTAGCAATTGCTGCTTGACATTCTTGTTTCTTGGCCATAAATTCTTTGGTTGACATCAACCAAGGCAATATGAACTAATTGGTCATCAACAGAATGGAAAGTTGAAAACTTTTGACGCCGAGCGCAAACTTTAGATGAAGATGAAGTTGGTTTATTGACTTTTTTCCCCAAACAGATAGGCGGAAGAATTTCGTTGGGACTAATTGAATTATGGCTATCCTGACGCTGTTCCTGCCCCCTGGAAAATTGTCATCAGCCGTCAGTCGGTCATCGAATAATTATCGCGCAGTAGACAATTTTCCAGCAGGGGACGCAACGCACTTTGACCTTCGCTCCCAAGGAGCAGAAGCTTAATTACGTTGAACTAAATTCTGAGAGGAGCGCCATGCCGCACACAGTTCGCTTAATAAGTATTCGCCTGGCGACAGCAGCGACTGGCAGAGCGATTGGCGCAATTCCCACAAGCTGACAAACTCATCAAAAATTTCACAGCCACTTGGGAAGGCAGAAAAGCGCAAAATTTTTATTGTGTTTTCATTAGAGGCGCGCAAATGGTCAAAAAAAAGTGCACCTTTAAAAATTTCTTGGCACTTTTATGTTTTAATTTAATAACAGTTCACTGAAAGTAACATTCACGAAAAGAATTGTAATCTGGTTATATTATTTAACAGAATTAAACTAAAATTATAATTATACTTAAAGACTTTTAGTTTATTTTTAAATACTAGGTCATACACATTTTTTGTAATCGCAGTTTTTAACTTGTGAAGTTTTTCGGTTTTTTTTTTTTGATTTTGATTTTTAAGGCCTTATGTATCTCGTAGCAAAGAAACATTTTAATTTATAAATCCAAATTGCTGGGTATTTTTCCCCAATGCATTGAGTGAGGCAAAACATAACCGCCATCGCCTAGGACCCTGTTAAGGGGCGTGACCAAGCGCTGCGGGTGCGGGTGTGGAAACTTTGAACAACTCTGACCAAACACCCAGACACGCGCGAGAAATGGGCATAAGGAATGAAGCTGGAGATAGAGGCGAAGGCGAAGACGAAGTCCCAGCTCGTTTTGGAGCTGGAGAGGCTGGATGGCGCGAAGGAACCTAATGAACAAATGAACAACACACAGATACAGATGTGTATCTGTTTGCATATACATATACTTTCACCCTGTACATAGTTAAAGCACTCTTTTTGGGGCGATGAAGACGGGCAAGGTGGGTGGGGGGCTGGTTGGGGAGGGCAATACTTTAATCTCAAGGGCACGTTTCCGGAAATAAATAAATAAAGCTTCTTTGGCAGAAAGCAAAGCAACGCAAAATGCTGTTTTGGCCATAAAGCAAAAAAAAAAAGAGGGAGAAAAGCTTTTCGGTAAATTTTCACTGGGAGCTAGGGAAAAAGAAAATTCTCTAAAATTTTAATGATAGAAAATATTTGCACAAGGAATTTATCATATTTTCCCGAAGCATTTTCATCATCTTGAATGCTTTTCGGTTTTTAATTCTCATTTTTTGTTGTTTATGTTTTTCTGTCTGGCCAGCACAGCCAGCACTTGATTTTGTAATTTAAAATTAATTAAAAAACACAGTTCACTTCAGCTGAGGTGGGGTTTGCTGCCGACAGATCGACTTAAAATTTAATTCAATCAAAAATAGTCAAATGGCATATTTCGTTCATTCGTTCGTTCGTTCCTAGAACATAATTTAGTTATTCATTGTGATTATTTTCAAACAAAATAGATATAAAGAAAATATACAACTGGAATGTATGTATAATTATTTAAGCCATAAATAACAGTAGAACCCTGCGGTTTTTAATTATACAAAAAGGACAATGAAAAATTCAATCCACGACGGCAGATAGGACAAGTCCTCCTACAGGGTCTGTGTAATTAAAAGGAAAACTTTTGTGTTTTGCCAAGTCATCGATAAATCAAAGTGAAACAAGAGCCAATCCTTCGTTCACTGTTCCTTGTCCTCCCTTCTCCGGTCTCGGTTTCTTGTTCCGCAACAAGAAATCGCAGCTCGACAGCCGACGACAGCTGATTGATGATCCGCAAAATTACAAATTACACACAAATGCTATCCGGGAAGGAATTCGGCTGATAAAAATCGGAAACCCAACAAACACACGCAAGCCAATTCATTTAAGGTGTTGCACCTTCTTTGATTGATTGTGTTTCATCAATGTAAATGAACGTAGGCCCCAAATAATACAAAACCAATAATAAATATTATTATCCATTATCAAATTTTGAACTGCTTCGCACAGGGCTCTAGAATCGAACATGCGTCAAAGTCGTGGGAAATTAAACAGCAGCTGCTACACACACTTCCCCCTTCCTGTTTTGCCAGGACAAACAGCGAGAAAGCTTTTCAAAAATATCAAATTTCCGCTTGCATTAAACTCAGTTTGCGATGCCTGTCAAAAATATCCAAGAAGATGCTCAGAAAATCATTTTGCGACTATAGGAAGTTCATAACTGATGAGGAACAAGGAAACTATATAAACAGACTTGGGGTTTTTTTTTAAATTGGCTGTTTTTTTTCGAATCAAGCGTCCACCTCTAGCAAATACACAGAATTTTACATGCATGCATGCATATACTAACTAAAAAAAATAATAATTTCATCTTTTAACTTTCCTCAAAAGTGTGCTGTTCTGTTTCATATCGCTTGAAGCGCTCATAATGCTGGCCAAACATAAAGGATTCAAGTTGAGAATGACGCAACGCCTTCCAAGATTCAGCGTTTGTAAATCGATGATCATATATCTGACGACAATGACGTCGCGTCAAGATATTATTGGCAAGTACTATGTCTAGTTCACATCCAGCATGTAAAAGATCGAAGTCGGCAGGTACGAATGATTGGCGCTTTTGCCGCGGAATATGCTTAACTTTAAAATTTAGTTTGCTGAACATTGCCATCTGCTCCAATGCATTCCCGGACCTATTTTTCCTTGTGTTACTTTTTTCGATCTGGACATTGTTTGTAGAGTTGCTTCTCTCGATTTGCACATTGTTGGTGGAGTTTTTTCTTTGAATCTGAACAGGAGTAGGTTGGTGCTGGCCAGGAATAGGTCTGGAATCGCCCAATCTGTACAACTGCAACATGGCCTTCGATATTATCAGTCCAGATAAAGAAGATATTAAATTACTTACATTTTGTAACATTATAAGCAGGAAAATTGTATGGATTTTCATTTTGGGCAATTAAGTGTCTCAATAGTTTGTGTGGTTTTGGGTGCTACATATAAGGCAATGAATGCTATGCAAACACGATCCTAATGGGTTATTCAATTTTTTTTTGAGCGTATTTCATATACTTTCAAATGCGAGTCCATTATGAAAACAGAGAAGGGAACTAACGCCAAAGTTTGTATAAACTAGCAGATTGTAATTGGTTCATTAATAGTTAATACAATATAAATTGTACAAAATAAATACAACTTTAATTATATTCACCAATACCTTTTATATTTACAGTTTCACAAATTCCCTATTTACAACTATTTCAAAATTGTAGTTATAAAATAAATAATAATGTCTCAAAGTGAGATATAGTTTGCAATTGGTATCAATGGTATTTTCGGTTATATATATATATATAATTCCCCTACCAGGAAAACATTTTTAGAATATTTCGAGAGCTAAGGAAAATAGCAAAATCATTCGATATATTTGTAACTTCTTTGCAATGCATGCCAGTCTACAATTAAAATTTTGAAATATTTCATTTTTGTTACGATTACTGTACATTTTAATTGTAATCGAAGTTATGGGGCTGGAGTTCATAGCGCTTGAGGCGTTCATGATACTGGCCGAAAAAGAATGCCTCCAATTGATAGGTCTTGTAGATGCGGTAATTTTCTTCGCTCTTATAACGATTATTGTAGGCCCAGATGCACTGGCGGGGAAAGGCAGACATATAGCTCCGACCGCCCCTCTGGTCCATATCGCATGGCAAGTGCTTCGTCCGGAAATCCATCGGAAATTGGGGAACTGCCCGTTCAGAACGGCTAATATGTCGGAGTTGTAACGGCTTATCCGGAGTTCCCTCTTCGAGAGCCAGCGGCAGGCTTCTGGCCGCTATTCCAAATGGCAGCTATGATTTGAATTTTTAATCCTGATTATTAACGCTTCAATTGTCCCATTTCACTTACCAAAGCGCCGTAAATGACAAGAATAATAACTGGATTTAGCGGATACATTATCCTGTAAACCGATTTGTATCGGGCGTATAGAAGATAACGAATATTCTGGCATCGCCTACACTGCTGTGTAATTGTTTTTATCAAACTATACTAGAATCTACATACACGTGTGTAAAGCGTTCGCAAAGATATATTATCAATTGCAATTTCAGAGTTCTCAAAATTTATAATATTCTAAAAAGAGGACCCAGTTTTCTACAAACCCTAACACCCTTCCAAAAATATATATATTATTTAATAGCTCCCTTATTGTTAAACTTTTTACTATATATAGAACCACATCATCCTTTTGGCATCTTCAATTACGAATGAAGGGGAAGAGGACCGACTGCACTGACAGTCAAAAGGATGTCGGGATAGTAGAGCGTCCAGGCTCAAGGACTCGTATATAAAGTGACAGCCAAGTGTCACATAATGGCCGATGCTGATAATGACCAAGAACGGCTGCCAGATCAATTTATTTATATATATGTATATATTTATATATGGTGGCGATATGTGAAAGGAGCCGAGGCGGGCGGCAGCATTTCAAGTGTGAAAATAATATGACAGCAGTAATCAAGACGCTGATGGTAGGACTAACCCCTCCCTACTCCCGCATACTATATTGATTTCAGGCTGAAAGGTTGCAGGAAATGGGCAAAAATATCTGGCGGAAATGTTGTGATAGAGTAGGGAGCAGCAGGGGGAATGGGGTAAACGCATGGGAGCCCGACTGTTAACACATGTCACTGGGCCATAATTGCAAGGGAGGCTGTGGGGAAAAGTGTGTTGTGTTGCTGCAAAGTGAATTTTCACCTAGAGAGCAAAATGAATGACAATTGTTTTGACACGCATGTTTTGGCAGCAGGCAAAATGGTATGGCAAGAGGGGGCAACTGTCACGGCTATAAATAAGGTTGCAACAGGAGCGACTGAGAGGAGGCTTTCCACAGCGCAACCTAATTGAAATTTTTAACCTCTGGCTGGGATTTATGGGAAAATCATATCATCATAAATCTATTCAGCCAATATATCCAGGGTTAAGGTTCGTGTTTCTAACCTATATATCACATACCCATTTTATTTACCATAACCAGTCTCTACTTCTAACAGCTTAAACAATTTAATCAATGGAAAATTCATTAAATTAAGTATTCATTAAATTTTGGTCAAGTTTTGAGTATGCCTTCTGTGGCTTGTCTATCTTGTGGCATTGCGGCAAGCAAGGACAGTCGACCGTGATGAGACCTTAGCTACAGTCAACAGCAGTTACCTCCCCTCCACCCCCTTGCCAGGCAACACTAAATGCCTTAACTGTTAATTTTGCATCCAATTAAGCCCGGCAATTGTCAAGGGTCCAAGGAGCGGCTGCTTCTGCTAATGACATCTCGGCCTCCGTCTACGAAATTTCCACCACTCAAATTTCAATCTCAGCTTAGGTTTGAAGCCCCAAACCCAAAGGCTTTGGAGCACCGCGAACGCTTAGACCGATGGTGCTTGGATACGTGGAATGCAAATATTTCACCAGCGAATTGTGTGTACCTTCTGCAGATGCAATTTCTGGGCAAATGGGACGCTTAATTAAAGCCAAGCACATGGGGAGGCCCAAAAATGTTGGTGGATGGGGATGCTAAGCCGGAGGATCCGGATGAAGGTAGCCTGTCACTCACTCAAAGGCGGCCGTGAAGGCCGTCCAAAAGATTGACGATTGCCGAGGTGGCACAGGTAGGAGATGGATGTGTCTGACTGGCACTTTTGCACTGCCAACTGGAAACTGGCAACTCCCATGGGCCATTCGGCAACCTTTTCGCAGGGCAGAGGAGTCTTCACAGTTGTGGCCATAGGAATAGTTCGGAAAGAAAGCAACTTTCAAACAATTATGTAATATTTCAGGAGCTACAATGTAAGTAGCTCCTTTAATACTAGAATTTTAACCACTGCTGTTAGTACAAGTCACACATGCATTAGAGCCCCAGTAAGTTCCGTGGCTCGCTGGCGATAAACCTTGATCCCGTCTGAAGTTGCATGCCGCCGTGGCAATAACTTGTGGCTGTCACTGTTGGTGCCCTTTCCCGTATCCCGACTGCCAGTATAAGCGCATTCCATCTTCGACTTTGCCAATAAAGTGAAATATCCTTTCATGAAACCCCGCCTTTGCCGTCCATGCAACGCTCCTTCGTGGCTGCTGTGCTGGCACATATTTTCGCTTGCTGTGCCAGCAAATTTGTTGCAGGACTCCGGTAAAACAGCAGAACTACATGTGCACTGAGCAAATAAATTGGCAGGAAATTAAATGTGTGATCACACTAAAAATATATGCATATATATGCATATATGCATATCATTAGAGCTACAGATTTTTAGTTTTTGGATTAAAAATTTCGATTTTTCTACCCACAATGTTATGTTTTAAATTCAACAAATTATTAGCTCAATTAATGGTTTAAATATTCAAGTATTCAATAAATAATAAAATTGAACATTAAACTGTAAAACTAAGTATTTTCTTTCAGCGTTCAACTACAACTGCCATTGAAGCTGTAGCTTTAGCTGAAGGTGCATCTGAATGCGAAGCCTTCCCCTCATGCACACACAATCCTGGCATTTGTGTTCGCTTTCTTTACTCCAAGTTGTTTTTCATTTTCATTTTGTTTCCCTTTTCTTTTTGTTTATTTTTATTTTTGTTTTTTTGCCCACTTTTCGCACGAAACGCCGCGACCCTTTTGTTTATATGCGCTCTGTCGAATCACAAAAACTGTAGCGCCATCAGTGCGGATTGGGTGGGTTTTTTTTTGGGGGGGGGAGGGGGGATGAGCAAAGGGCTGGGGATAAAGATACGAGGATGCGGAAGGGGAAAACTGCAGGATGGATGCCACGGATGCGGGCACCTTGCACAAAGGCGAAGGCACCAGCGTTGGTCCGAACTAAAGCGCAGCTAACAAAATGTTTATGTGCCACAGGGTCTCAGTCAGCCAGTGGTGGGAAAAATACAATTTTGACCCAGGTAAAGTTCACAATGTTTTTCCAAAAGAAAAAAAAATGTTACGATGGTACACGATCTTTTTTTTATTTAAGAAGATTTTAAGTTTAGAGAAAGCTGTCTAAACTTTTTAATAAAATTAAGGTTTTAAGAACCTAACGTTATTTTTTAGTGTTTAAATATTTATAAAAAGTGTGCTGGCATTTGGCATTAAAAACTACATTGAGCAAATTAAAAAATAAAACCCTTGGAAATCTCAAGAGATTTAACTGATCACCAGATTCGATCAAGGAGAAAGATATTGGCTTTTAAGTGAATTTTGGGTAGAAGGCAACCGTGAGACATGTAGCTAGGATACAAATATCTAGTAACCTCCCATCGCTGGCCTCCAGAAGGTGCTGAGGTGGGTGGTACTGGGCGGTTTCGTGGATTGTTTGGCGCTGGATTTCGCCGCTGGCTTACTGCTCACGTATGTACAGTTATAAATTGCAGTTCGTGCGCCACGTTTGCCCGTTTGCCAAGATGCAGGGGAAGATGTGCGGCATCCACAAAGGGAAGGTGGATTCGCTGGTAGTTTGAGCTGCTGGCTTGTGCTTATCCTTCTCCTTGTTTTTGTTATTTTAGCTGTTATTCCTAAAAGGAGATGGGAAATGGGCGAAATGGGTTTTGTGGCCCCAAGCCAAAAGGGGCGGCAGATGATGGCCATTGTTGTAATAGAATTAACAAAATACCCAAAGCTTAACTACAATTAAATATTTGTGCAGCAACCGCAATACCCATTTCGAAAATCGCTAAATGTTGTATTAAATTGCTCAATTATATATTTTGGGGCCGCCACGGCAAGCGATGATAATTGAACACAATAATGAGAAAAAAATTCGAATCGATATAAGATTAAAGCGCAATAATAATACACGAATAAAAATAAAAGAAACACAGACCGAATGAAAGCGAGGAGCAGAAGCAGCCAGGCAGCTGCATTAATTTGCATGGCAAATGTGGCAACGAGTCGAGGCTGATATAATTGCACAAATGGGGCTGCAATGAGGTCGATCGGAAGGGGGGTGGTTTTCGGGGCGTATCGATGACGCAGGCCAGAAGGGGCAGGCCACAACGAAATTTAGCACAATGCAAATGGGGGTGAGGGGGAGTTATTGGCAAGCGTTATTTACTTTCGCATTAAATGCGATTTTCTACTTTATTTAACCCTGATACTCGCCAGAGGCGTCAATTCACGGTATGTTATTGGCCAACATGTTTTCGTTTGACTTATTTTGATCTCGGAGGATGGCATTTACGAATGTAAAACAGAAATATTTTGCGGCTAGTTAATTTTATATATAACCCAGGAACATGTAAAATTGTTTAAGCTTTTTACTTTAAGCAAAATAAAATAAAGCTCATTTCTATTGATGTTTTGCATTTAAATATATGTATGTATGCCCCCTCGGTGGTTAAGCCCTTTAATTAGCACTCCAGTGAACGAGGAAAATGGTGCTTCTTTTCCTGGAATTAGTTTTGCTCTTTCCGGCTTTCTATTTTGGCCAGGAAAATGCGCAATTAGGGGCGTCAAATGTGGTCAGCGCTAGATCGCGTTCCATCTACATACTTGTCCATGGCAACTTGTCAGCATTTCCGAACATCGCCAGCGTGTCCTCTTCCCTTTTGTGGATGCTGCTGTCACATTCGTGTGACAAATGCGCACTTGGCTTAATCAGATGGAATGTGCCCTTGCCGGGCGAGGATATAATCACTACCAGAATCAGCTTGGAAACCTTGGGTTTTGTGCTCGCCCAGTATCTCGACTCTTGCCTCTAATTAGTAGCCTTTTTTTGGCCAGTCCTGCAAATGTTTGCTTTTTGTCCGCGAGATTGATGGCAACTCATTTTTTATGCTGTCCGTCTTTTGCAATGCGAGCTGGACAAATGACTGGAGTTCCAGGATGTTCTTGGGGATTATATGAAATAGAAGGAGGAGGAGGATGGAGGGAGGGAGGGAGTTTGCATTAATTAGCTAAAAACAAAAGCTCGTTATTTTACGCTGATGCAGCTCAAATCGCACGAAAAGCAATTAAATGCTGTCAGGCTTAGGAGCGGCAAACAAAAACAATTTTGACACGAAAATTGGACTCGTATTTGTGCAGATCTATGTATTTTCAATTGCAATATATATCTATTATATATATATATATATATTTATCAAGTCCTTATGCATAGCAGATACGGTTTGTTACAACTTTCACTGGGAATATGATGCGAACTGTTTTTCCACCTTCGATAGCTGGGAATTACCATATTTTCGTTGGAAACGAGAAAGTAGACAGCGAGGCACGTGAGGTGCGATGAGCTAAGGGTTGAGCTGAGGAAATACAATTTTTACTCCACGCTTCGGGTTACTTTGCATCTAAAGCCCAACGAAGATGCTAAAAATTGCAACGGAATTGCAAATGCTGTTGACACTTGCACAATGCAAACAATTGCCCGAGATCTCCAAATGTCCCTTTGCCACCTTTTCCTCTTCACGATTTGCCTGTCATAAAATGTTCTCTCTTTTCCTTTTTCTTTTTTTGTTGGAGGTTTGCAAGTTTTTGAGTCTGGTTTTCCCTGGCAATTTTCATGTTTACGTAGGTTTTGGCAACACTTGATTGCCTTTTGGGCTTGGCCCAAGGAAAGCGGAAAACTGGATAGCTGCCAGGATATTTTTTGAAACCTTTTCCCCACTGGCTTTCATTGGATATTCGTGCTAATAATTTTGATCGCCTTTACGTAATCATTGTGTGGTGGAAGCATAAAAATGGGTGTTTAATAACGTCTTCTGGGAGTTGTTATGCAAAGATAATACATATCGAATTATCATAAGGATCAGGTGTCAAAATTTGTGATGGAAAATAGAAATTACATTAAATATTAAAATAAATCAAAATAATTATATATACAAGTTCTTAAAAAAAGAAATTAGATACTTATTGGTTTTTGGATTTCTGAAATTTTCCCAGATTTTTAGCTAAATTCTCAAAGAATTATCGTAGAGTCAGGGTAATTTTTCCTGTATTTTCCCCCACCCCTGGCTCATGTCATTATTTTTGATCGCCTTTACATAATCAAGGAAATGGGAAAGTGGAGAGGTCTATGGGAACCGGATGTGCAATAAGTCAAGCACAAGTTCCTTAAGCTGCTTCCCTCGTCCGATTCCGATTTTTCTGGCTTGTGTGTTTGTGCAACATCTGCAGTTATAGTAGCCGCCTGCCTTCATATGCGATTGGCTTGCAGGCAGCTGCGGCTCATAAATCATATTTGTATTTGGATCTCGTTCGACCCAGCGCCTCCCCCGACCGCCAACCAATTTCCTCGGAGTTTTCCCGCAGCGACGACAACATTCAATCAAAATGCTGCAAAATCCCACAAATTTGTTATTCGTCACGTATACAAAAAAAAAAAAGGAAAGTTGAATGTGTGTAACTGTTTGGGGGGTTTCTTTATATTTTTTTTTGTTGTGCTGGGGGATATTACGTATACGCCCAGTCAAATGGCATTTACCAAAAGAGTTTAAAGCCAGCAGAGGCATTTAAAGTGGCATAATATGTAAATATCGAAATAGAATAATATGCATTACCCACTCCACTATTCCCAGCCCCCATGCGAAGCCAACATATGCTATACATTTGCCAGGGAGACAACTTATCAAGTTTACACTCAACTGAATATTTAGAGTCGCTGTTGAGTTGAGTTGAGTTCCCCTCATTTCATTCCTTTTTTTGCCACTTCCCTTCTGCGCACTGCTTATTAAATATTAAAATGATAAGGAAAAGGACGAAGAAAGGGTCTGATGGTCCTGGGTCTCTGGGTTTCGGTGTGTGTGTGTGTATACATTGGGGTTTACGTGTTCGTGTCTATCATTTGCTCTTGGCCTGTTTCTTTTTGGCTAAGCGGCTTTAGGCTTAAATCTTGGAAAAAATAAATCTAAAAAAGTCAGAGCGCAACAAGGACTTTTAGTGGTATCTTTGGTCTCATTAGTTAAACTTTAAGTAAATATCTTCCCAGAAGATAGATGAACATTAAAAATTATCTTCACATTGCCAAGCTGTTTTGAGAATACAAATTATATTATACTTAAAAAAAATTATTTGTATTAGAAATCAGACCAAAAATGGGCCTAAGAAATACTTTTCTTTTGGCGAAAATTCTAGGGTTGTTCTTTCCGCCAACTTGACAGTTTTTTTGCGAAATCATTTTAAGACCATTTTGACTGACGTTCAAATCAATGGTAAACGCTCTTTTCAAGGGATTTTAGTTTCATGTTTAAACCATTAAACGCAGCGTCATTACTCTATCTCCTTCGTATGCTAATATCTCCATTCATATTTTCCATGTCGCAATCATTTTGTGCGCTGTTCTTTTATTTTCCTTTCGTTTCGTGTTTTTTTTTTGTCTCGTTTTTCCTCGTTTTCTTTTTATTTTTTTTGTGTTGTTCTGTGGCATTTCTTTAGCCTTGATTGCAAGCATTTGCATAATTTAAGGAGCTCGCTCCCAGTGTCTGTGACGCTGTCTTGAGCTGGCAAAGCATGAAAATGAAAATTCCAGGCTCTACCCCTCCCCAGCCCCGTCTTGTCTTGCCCCCTGCTCCAAAGAAATTATCATATCTTTTGAAGCTCTGTTCTAAATTATTAACGAAATAAATAGCGAAGGCTGCGAAGGCAGAGAGTCTGCTTGCCGGGCACCATGGGAATATTGAAAAAGTTTCGCGTTTCCATTTACCATTTCACAATTTTTCCATTGCAGGAGCAAAAGTGGAGAGCACGAACAGAAGCAGAAGCACAAGCAATAGCAGGAGCAGGAGACCTAGAGCCAGGATCGCAAGTCGGGGGCATGTCCACAGCCAAAAGGCTGGTGCTCTCGCTACGTGGACGCAAGAATTCGCAGGGCAACTCGGCGACCTCATCCACCCGCCTGGTATCCGCCGGCACCTCGCCCGGCCATGAGCTGGACGAAATAGCGGTGGTCTCAGGCACCGGATCCAGCAGTCACCACTTCTCCTATGGCGGCTGCATTGCCACCGGCGATGCGCCACTGCCGCGCTACTCAACAGGTGAGTGCCAGAGCGCCATCCATTCTACAGTTTTCAGTCCAAAGTCCCAGGTCCCTGCAAAATCTAGCACCTGTGAACTGCAGTTAAGTAATGCCACCAAAGAATGTAGACCCACCACCACCACCACCACCACCACTGCCTAGTTCCAAACACTTGTGTGTGAAAACCTTTGTGAAAACCCCTAATAAACCTGACCTGCATGCCGGTAGAAGCGTTTCGTTCATCTCATTCACACAGAGGGCTCAAACAAGAGTAATGCGTTTCACATTATTATAAACATTAAATGGATTTTATCTTGATAGATTTGGAAAAATTGTATATTTAAAAATATATTCAAGTTAAGTTCAATCTTGTTGTACTAGATCCCTTTTTGCCTTTAGAAATATATTCTATTCTATATAAAGTTTAGTTTCAACTTATTGATTCAGGACCCTCCACGGACAACACATTAAGTATTCAGTGACAAACCGCCAAGGCACTTAAGGGTTTCCGCTACTTTTTATGGGGACCTCAAATGTAGATTCAGTGCCGGGACACCCTGCTAAATTATGGAAATCTGTGGCCTAATGAAAGCGATGAAGATTTGATTTGACAAAAGCGCCTTAGCCGAGGAGAACGGCAAAGACAAACAAATAACAAACAATCGTGGCCAACCTAATGGCAGCTGTTGTGTTGGCCCTGCAGAATAAATCAATCAAATGACAAATATGCTTAGGCAATTGTCAAGCCAAGTGGCTGGCCGGGTTTTGCCCTAATTTCATTCGGTGGCTGCGGTCGCACACATGCGAGATGTGTGTGTGTAAGTGTGTTGTTTTAGCCAAAGCCAAAGCCAAAGCCGCAAGAGCGTCAGGGCCCTTCGTTAGTTTCCTTGTCACATTTTATAGGCCGCATATGTTTCAGACATCTCTCTGGGTATCCAAGACTCAGTCTCCGTCTCCGTCTCCAAGTATCCTTCGGTTTCTTGCTTAGCCCCAGCACGTTCCTTTCCCTCGGCTTACAGTTAATTTTGAGTGAAATTCAATTTATCATTGAGCGGGGCATAAATCCGTATTTGGGCCACTCGTTGGCTCGTTACGGACACGGTAGATGGCACACTGTACCCGGGGCGTAGATTTATTTCGGTCGATCCTGTTCTCTTGTCGCATTGTATTTGCCAGGACATTAGCAAACTGCCTTCAATTTGTCAGGCAATGAAACTTTGGCTCTTTGTACACAAATGCTGCTGTATTCGCAATGCATTTAATGGGACTTAATGCTGCATTTAGTGGCAAGTTCTCTTGTTTATTGGCCAACACTGTAATTGACATTTATGGCCTATACCATGTCCAGGACTTTAATGTTCATGGCTTCAACGCTCTTTAATGTTCTTTCTGGCGGAGAATCATGGCAAAAAGAGTAGGATATATTTGTATGTATATAAATGATAGAGACCGCCCGAAACGAAGCACACGAAAAACATGAGAAGGAAAAGTTTTCCCCAACTTTTGCCATATTTTTATACCCACTCCCCCCATCTGTCCCCGCCAATTGCAAATGCTGTCGACAATTTTTAGTACATTGCCCTGCTGTATATATAGAATATATATTATATATTATATACACTTTGTTTTGTGTGTGACAAAAGCAATTTTGAACGGCGTTGGGGGCTAGGCTTTGATCAAAGTTTGCTTTCTTTTTTTTTTCTCGTGGGCTTTGGCATCAGTAAATTAAATTTGAGTTACACGCAAAATACGCTGTAAAAATGGCAAATAAGTGGGGAACAAGCAAATCTATGGCACACGGTCCTCCTCAAATCGATATGTGTGTTTGTGCTCTCTAAAAGCTTGGAAAATTGAATTTGCCTGAACAATTCGTTGCCTACTTTTGCGGGCGAATCGATCAATGGCACGAAATTGCATTTATCTATGTTTTAGGCAGTCAGATAAAGCGTTTTAGCCATATTCAATTCTATCTCATTCTTTTATTTATTTATTTTTTTTTTGTGAATTTTGCGAGCTGGGAAATGCCTTTGTCCCAGTCACGTTTAACTGGAAACTGCCAAACGATATAGCCATCAACAATGGCCAGACTCTGGCTCTGTTTCTCTTTTGTCTTTTGTCTACTGTGTCTCTCTGTCTGCGTTGTGTTGTTGTTGTTGTGTCCTGCAATAATTGAGCTTAGAGGGTCTTATGGCAGCTGCATCATTGATTTGCCAACCGGCCGGCGAAGTGGGGAGGGCCTCTATAGCTCACACCCCTTTTCCCTCCAATCACCCTGTGAAAAGTTTTTGCAAAACTTTCTTGTTTCGTTTTTCTTTCCAGCTTTTGCTTTGCTTTTTTTCGTTTTTGTTTTTAGCATTTTGTATTTTGTTGAATTTTTGCTTTTAGCCCAAACTCAAACCCGAAAAAGACTTCAGTGCCAGACATAGTTGAGTCGCAGCAAAACTTTTTCCATTTGCCAACAGAGTTCACTTCTATGGCAGGACACAAAGAGCCAGAGAGAGAGAGAGAGAGAGAGAAAGTATGAGAGAGACGACAATTTTAAAGCATCCCCTCGGACTTGCACCAAGTGAAAATTGCGCATGTATAATTAGTTTTATTTACCACCTGGCACACAAATTTTAATTAGAATTTATGCGTCCTTCTCCAGTGGCCTCCGCCGCCTGCTCCTGTTGCTAATCCCCTTTGCTGGCTAAGGGAGCTGCCCTCGCTGCAACTTCTTCTTTGTCTTCTAAGCCCTCTGTTTGGCAGTAAGAAATTTCCTAGCTGGCCGGACGATTTAACTTTGGCTAAAACGCTTTGCACTGGCCGATAAAACGAGTTGAACAAAAATACTAATCAAGGAAAGAATTCATTGTCAACCAGGAGAAATATCAGGAGCAAACTATTTATATGAAAAGAAGAGTGATTTTTGTTTAAATAATTCTACTTTCTGGGTTTCACTTTAAATGATTTTATAAGGTTTCAAATATGATATTCTTCGATTTTTTGTCCTGAAAACCAATATTTTCTTGGCAGTGCAGCACTTTTATTGGCCAACTGCAGTTACTGGCCATATGTAATTCGAGTATTTCAATTATAAAAGCAATTTGCCCGAGGGTTGGTTGAGTTTCGATTACAGCAAGCGTATTAGCTTGCCAATAGCTTGGCCTAGTTGAGTGGCGGATGGGACAGGGGTTTTAAGACTAAAACCCAAAAGTAGGGGTATGGATTTCTCGAAACTATAACCACTCACCGGAGAGAGATGGCAGGCAGGCAGCGTGTCTCGAATTTTGTAAGAACACACAGGGAATGCAAAAATAGTTGCCGGCACTTCAGGTTGCCACATTGTTGTGCCGGTGGCTTGCCGTTTTAATTGGCATTCGCGATGGCTGCCATCCAGCATGACGTTGCGTATACGCCGCGTTGTGCTGCGCTGTCCACATTGTTGCCGCGAAGTGCTTGGAACAACTTTAGCATCGGAGAGGCGACTGCGTGCAGCACAAAGGACCACTTAAAGTTGGCGGCACACAAGCGCGCTTTCAGCAAAAGGGGATTTGCTTTGAGCAGAATGAGAATGAAAATGCGATTGCGAATGGGGAGGTGAGTATGGTAGAGAAACGGGCATGAGAATGGGGCTTAAAGGTCGGCGCCAATGTTGTTGCCTGTAATGCAATTACAAATGCAGGTGCAGGAGCTCGCACCCAGTGCTGGGTACCAGGAGCCGCATTAGTTGGCATCCAGCCAGGTGTCGTCCGGAGAGCGCTTGAGTCCGTCGCTGGAATGGTTGACTTATCAACTAAAGTGCAGCATTAAAAGGAGCAAGAAAAAAAGATAGAAGATGGGAAAAGCAGCTAGTAAAGCGCTTCGCCCTTTACACATTTGCAGGGCCATTGAGCCGAGTTTCCCTTCGAGTCTCCACCAGCAATGTTATCTTCAAGCCCTTTGAGTGTTCATGACGCAGACAAAGGGCATTAGAAATGGTCAGATAAGAAGATATGCAAATGATTTGCAGCTGGGAGGAGCGTGTGCGACTTAAGTTGAGTGCCCAGCGGCTTTGGGGAAATAGTTCTTTCACAAACTGATTAAATGGGCAGTTACTTAAATGGGATACTTTACTCCGATTTGTCAGAAGGTTGGAAAAACTTCTGGATTTTTTTTTTTTAATTTCCTTTAACTCTCTCTCTCTCTCTGAGAGAAAATCTATCAGTACCTGAAGCTCCCTTTAGTTGCAATAAAAATCTTTTATCTAAACCCTCTTTTGATTGTAAATAAAATAGTTTATAACAGCCAACCGTGCGTATGAGTGATAACCCTCTTGGGGCATATAACTCATACGCACTGTTGCCCATATATGTCACGCGAAAAGTGATACATTTTTCGAAACTTTGTTTGCCCAACAAACCTTATTCAAAGCCATTAAATGTAATTTTAGTATTTAACTTATTTTTCTTTTCGACTTTATTCACATCAATGCGCAACTTTAATAGAATTCCTGCCTAACTTTTCTCTCAGTCCTCGTCGTCGTCGTCGTGGGCGCTTTCAATGCAAATGAAAGTGTTGGACCACACAAGTAAACAGAGCCACATTCACCCAGAGTGGCAGACATCAAACATTAAGCACTTAAGGCCATGAATTTGATTCTGGTCGACAGAGAGACAGACACACACACACAAACACAGATAGAGCGAGTGAGTAGAGGACAGAGTTCAAACGGCGACATGTCGGGCATATCAATCACTTGCCCGTGCCCTCTGCCATTTCACAGAGCATAAACCTATTATTTTTCAACCGCAGCTCCTTGTTCCCGCTCTCAGTTCGGTTGGCTAAGCCTGCGGCAGAGTTCTACTCGTGTTTTTGCCAACTCCGCAGCAGCGTTGATAATTCGGTCAGTTTGGTCTGTTCCCGGCAAGCTAGCTAGCAAGCTCGCTGGCAACTCTCGCATACTCGCATGTCGCTTGTGGGCCAGTTGGCAGGATTAACTTGCAGGGGATTAACAGCGCCAGTGACCGCAGACAAGGACGGGGATAGCCCAGGGGAGCGGGATAGAGCGGTGCAAGGAGCCAAAACCGAAAATCTCTTTAATGTCTGACCTTCTTTGCGTCAAAAATATGCTTTTTACTGCTTTCAGTCAGCATAATATCTGTGCACCGAGACAAAAAGGGATAATTAGACTTTAAAAAGTACGCTGGAATTTATAATATCAATAAGATAATTCAATTCAGATCAGATTTAAAAATAAGTTTCTTTTCTTCCAAAAATTTGCATTCCTATAAATAAAATTAAACAACATTAATTGTTTTATACTCATTTTATTGATAATCAATTCACGAGATATTTGTTTTTGCCAGAATGCTAGAGAGATTTAGATCTATTTAAAAAAAAATTAAATATTTAAAATTATTCAAGATTCTTTCACAAAACACTCACATTAATATTGTATAATCTCTTATATTTTTCTCTCTGTGTGCAAATGTCATACAGAATATTTAGCTTGAGGCTTGAGGCAAAGTTCCTTTTTTTTTTTTTTGTTTAAAGGAGCAATTTGCTTCAGAATTTATGTGGTAATTACCACAACGGTCTCGCTGCAGCAAATTAAGTTTTGCCAGCTGGCAGCGTAGAGCACGACACGAGACACTTTGCTGGCCAACTAAGCGGATTACAATTTTATACTTGGCCATCTCACCCACATTTCGTTACTCTATTTTTGTTTGGGTTTGTTTTTTCGTTCGGTTTCCCGGCTCTTCTTCTTGGGTCTGTGGGGAAATTTGCCTTTTTACAATGCGATAAGCGCAATTTAGGCGGCAACCGAAGAAATAAAAAAATAAGTGGCTAAAGGAGAAGCGGCGAGTCATAAGCAGTTTGATCACGTATCGCCTTAAAGCTAAGTTTGGGTAGAAGCTCTACTTGGTCGCTCTACTTGCAGCCTCCTAATCGCATTTTGGCTGCCAATCAGCGGAATTTGTGCCAAGCGTGAGGAGTGCTTCAGTTCTTTTACCAAATTCTCCTGACCATGTGTGTGTGTTATGATTTCCACGTTTCCCCGTCAACGGTTATAACCACAATTGAGTTACGAGCTAAATAAACTGGGTAAGGGAGTCGCTTCGTTTCGTTTCACTTCCTTTTCCCCGCCCTCACAGACTCAGTTACTCGTACTCGTGCCCCTCGCAAAAGTCAAGTTAAAGTTTTCCCTGAACAAATTATGAAATGAAAATTACCAAATGAACTCCGTTTTTATGTTATCTGTCTGCGAATTGAACAATAAAAAGTTCAAAGTATTTTCATGATCCTTTTCAAAAGGAATTTCTTGATAAACCAATATGCCAGCAGCGCGAAGGGAGTCCCATCCCCGAAATGGTTTGACATTAAATTCAATGCGATTAGGTTGGACATAAAGAGCAAAAAAGCGGAAGGGAGATATTTGACAACCTAATATATATATATATAGAGGGAAGTAAGAAGGGAATGCTACCATTGATTGATAACATTGGCTGGAGACGATGCCCTGATGTGTGTGCACTTAAATTTGATATCCTTTGTGCGAAGAATAGCTCTGCAGGACTCCTGGCATTTCTTTAGTCGTGCCATCCGCCTGGGCCTTATTATACGTTCGTTAAGCTTCTTGCCCTTTGTCCAGTGGCTTTCTCTAGAGCCCAGCCTAGTGTGTCCTGCAGGCCATTAATGCACACGAGGCAGGAGGCGGTACGCAGCAGCACTCCTCTTCCATGTGACCCAAATAGGTTTCGTTTTAGGGCTTAATGGCCTAATGACGGCAGCACTGCTGCAACAACATCATCAGCAGAAGGAGAGCGAGAGGAAGAGGCAGAGGGAGCCCCGAGTCAAAGGCAAACATGAGACCGAAAAAAAATTTGAACCAATTTCCCAGGGAGACACACAGTCAGCTCCCTTCTTGTCGGGTTTTCCCCTTTTTCAGTCTTTGTTGCCTTCCTCAATCGAGCACTTTAAAAAGTTGCCGCAAAATGAAATTGAAAAGTCAATACAATGTAATTGTTGTCCTTTCGCCCCCCGCAGAAAACATTGTTGTCCTTGCCGCAGCGACAGCGACGACGACGATGTTCATTCAATTTATTTGTAATTTTTTAACAATTTAACAGTTAAAAAACAAACAAGAAAAAAGTCGAAAATAAACTTTTCGGCCAACGAAAGGAACCCAAAACTGAAAAAAGGGGCAAGAGCGAGGGGCGGCAACACAAATGCTGGCCCCCAAAGCAAATACAATTATGCTGGCCAACAACAGCAGCAATGCTAAGCAAATACTCGCCACGCCCCCTCCGAAAAAGCCGCGTGCTTAGAATATGTAATTCATTTGAAAGTTTTCGCCGCACCGCTCCCCTCCCCACACTCTCCCTGGCTGTCGACAGAAATTAATTTAACTTTCGGCTCGGACAGTACCCAGTAGCCAGCACCAGTTTCAGGACCTCTCCTCCCCCTTGGCTCAGCAGGAAAACCCCCCGCGGAAAAGGGTCCATCCGCAAGGTCAGGGCCCCAAGTGTTGGATGTGCATTTCGATCAATTAACATTTCCACAAGCGGCTTACAGGGCCCTAAATGCGATTAATGCATGAAATTCACTTAGGCGAAGGCTTCTTGCTTTTGGTGGGTCTCAGCCAAGGGTGTGGGGTTAAATGGGGGCGCCTCGTATTTCCCCAGTTTACCAAAAGGCGGCAACGAGTGGCATCTTCAACTAAGTTAAAGGAATTGTTTATTATTTACTTGCCTAAATTAATTCTGCTTTAGGAAAATATTAAGTTTTATAAAAAAATTCTTCTTAAAACAAATTTATTTATTATTTATTTACACTCATTTTATTTTTAGTGATTTATTGTTCTCAGTGAACTTTAAATCTCTATTTGCGGCCGCCTGTTTGTCTGGTGAAAGTTTTAATTATAGTTGCAGGATCTGCTGTTGTACAAAACACTCGTATCCTTCAGCCAAGATGCTGTGTCGGAAATTGCAACTTGAAGCGGTTTTGGCTTAATTTGACTTGCAGAACACATGCACATACTCACACACACACACTCCTGGGCTGGCGAACACTTTGGTAATCAGAGCATGGCCAGTAGCCAAAACATTTTTGGCATAAACCCACCGAAACTGTCGAAACAATGAAGTACGACCGAGTACACCGAGAAGGCTGGAAAGCGAGCTATTTGCGGCCAGAGAATATCTAATGCTTATGCTGCAATTATAATGCACATCGTACTGTTCGTACTAATAACAGAATAACAACTGTGTTTGCAAAATTTTTACTAAGCAAAAAAACAAGAGGTTTCTCCCAAAAATTTTCTAGTTTACATTTGCATTTATGTATGTGTTTTTATTGCCCTATTATTCAGGGCAGAAGCTAGTGTACTTTTTGGAGGCCAAATCCATTGGCAATCAGTCAGTTGTTTTATGACTAAAACACTAAATTTCTCCAAGTTATTAAAATTTAGTGGTATTTTATTTTGGAAAATCTTTAAAGGACATACATATATCATCAAAAAGTTTTCATAAATATTAACCTAAACTTTAGTTGAAAACTTTTAAATGTTTTTTGTTTCAAATATCTTAATAGTAGAGTTTTCCCCATGCGATTACTTTATACCACTTCTTCCTTATCCGATAAACTGCTGAAATCTTTGCAAATTTTAACTGAAGTTTACCACTAAACCTTAACCAAAATGCAACGCCCGCTCGAATAATGCGTGTGCTATCGGCTGTAAAAATAAGAAAACCCAAGCTCACTTTTCCCCAATTTTCCCATGTGGTTATATGTGGTTTTTCCTCCCTTAACTCATTCAACCAGGAAACTGGAAAACTGCATTTCGGTAAATTATTGATTTGTGGCTGCGGTGGAAGATAAAGAGCTGCGCCAGCTGCTGCAGCAGTCGAGAGCTAATTGAAGTGTTGCGGACCGAGAAGCCAGGCAGAAGCAAGAGTCGTCTTTTGGCAACGAAAGTGCTTAACTGGCAACCAGTATGGGTTCCACGGGTCAGCTCCGTACAATTATGCCATTGCAGGAGTCCAAATTGAATCTGCTTATTGGAGTTCAGAGCTCCGCCATTTGCATAATCAGCCTGGGAGGGTAAAAATATTCATTGCATACGCACAGGAGCAAAGAGGTGTGGGTGGGAGGCCATAGTGTGCGTGTGTGCTTGTGTTAGGGCGCATATTACGCATACGCCTAGTTGGCGCAAATTGCCCCATTGGCTTCTGTTTTATCGCTGGCAAAAATTAAAATCTAAGCTCAAAGTTTTTCCTTGCCCTCTTCACAGTGTTTGTGTCTGCGGCTTTGTCCTAATCACATCACGTGCGCCTGTCTTGTCTCACATTACACACTCCCCTGCTTGGGCTGTACACTAAAAAAAAAATTACTGCACATAGTTAAGGAAATGGAACTCGGGTACAAATAAGTTAGAAATAGCTTGTATCTCTTCAACTCCTTAAATGATCTATCAGCTATAGAAATTTCTGAAACCATTTAGATTGCTTTTAAAGCATAATAAACCTTCGCTTTACCTTAACTATTATTTATTATTAATTGATTAAAGGTAACAAGCTTTAGAGTATCTTGATTATTTGAGTTTGTTAATCATGCTATGAAAACATACCCTGAAACTATTCAAAGAAGTTCCCAGCTCTTTTCCACAGTGTAAGAACTGGCATATACATATATGCAACTAACTTTCTGGCCAAAAATTACAGGCCATGTGCTGAACCAAACTGTATTGGGCTGAGCTGAGCCAAGCCGAGCTGTTGGCTGTTGGCCTGGCGTTGTCTGTTTTTGGCATTTGTCGCAATTGCCGTTAACTGTCAGCGCGTGTTGCCTGCCAACGTTTCATTATCAAAGCCGAGTTTGCCACTAAGCACGTCGTAAACAATAAGCTGGTCCCCTCAGCTTCTCGCTCTTGGCCCGCCGTGGCCCACGCTTATTACTTTCGTCCCATTACGGGGACATGGTCACAGGATATGGTACATGGGGCATGGAACACGAGGCATACCGAGCACGGAGCAGGGACAACGGCCCCTGGACAGCTTTATGACATGCATACGCATCGCATATGGATATATACATACACAATATACAAATATATATATAAAAATATATATAAATTCTGCTTAAAATCGTTTAATATGCCGCATTGTCCTGCGCAATGTGAATGTGTGCGTCCTGACGTCCTGACAGCGTCTGAATGTGAAAGTGTGGGAGTGAGTGAGAGTGCTAGGAAGGGAGTCCTAAATAATTACCAGTACAATTTCAATTTGCTCCTTCTTTTTGATGTTTGCCAAGATGGCCTGCGGGGATAGAGCGAAAAATGTCTGCCTTACTGGCTTGCTCGTTGGATAAATTAAGTTTTGCAGGCATTAAATCCTTGTACATACACCCATTCCACTTTTTCCCGGGTTTATGGAAATTCCGCAAGAGCCAGCATATAATTTCATTTGCCTCCTGCACATGTCTAGGAATTTCCTGCAATTTAGCCAACAATTTGAAGCTGAGAAGCATGTTCTTGAAGCCAGCGAAGTTTCACTGTAGTGTCGCCTGCAATTGACATTTCACTCGCAACTGACTGCTAAGTGCTCGCACTCTAATTTAAATTAAACTAATTTGTAAATCTTAAACACACACACACAGGACTTTTTCTTTTTGTGTGTGTGTGTGTGTGCGTGCAAATACAGATGTTTGCCCTCCACATGCCCTTGTGTTTATTTTTAACCCAAATCCATTAGAGAAGTTACTCAAGAATCCTTTAGATATTTATGTGCTGTGAGCACAGTCTTAACCCCCAGACACAGATACATTTACATTCACAGAATGCAGCTACAGATACAGATACAGATACAGATATAGAGACAGCTGCAGATACAGATACAGCTTGCAGCTACAGATGCAAGTGCAAGTTGCTTAGCTGAGAGACTCAGAGCGAGCACAGAGGTCACATCAAGTAAATAGCAACGTCGTCGAGGCAAACAAATACGCAAACATTTATAAGACTGCTAAGCTCATAACGAAATGCACTTACACTTGAGTACAGGCGCGCATATACACCCCTACACACACACACATGTGATGGGTGTGTGACCAGCACAGCTCCCTTCTGAGTTTTTGTCATGCCAAACATGCGTACACTGAGAAAAAGTCATCCAAAACGGGAAATTTCTCCTTTAAAAATTGTTTTACCAGGCTTAAATTCAATAAGATATTTCAAAGTCTAATATGTTTCATTTAAAACATCCAATTTGTATACCTATTTGCATAAAAAATGGTTTTAATAATTATATAACTCTTTAAAACCTAAATGAAATCCACAACTTATTTCCATGGAGAATAAAATTTTATAAATATCCTTAAATGATACCATTACCACTCCAATCTAGATTAACCCCCCAAAAAAAAATTAAGTTCCCAAAAGTGTCAGTGATGTTTTACGTTTTTCTCGGCACATCACGTATACGCCACGCGGGACCCGCGAGCTCATCTCCCATTCATACCGTTGTCCCACGACACTGCCAATGCAAATGCGGTTCCAAAGTCGCTTTTCAGCTGGCTTAGCCACCGCTCAGCATTGGGTTAAAGGTCCCTAGCGAACGGATCGGAATTGGGACTCAGATTGGTCCCAAAAAAACAAAAAACAAGAATGCACAGCTGGCCGAAACGTAATTAACTACATATTCCATGGCAAATTAAGGTATTCAGATGATGCGGGCAGCCGCCGCCATTGCTTGTCACTCAATTTCAGTGTTGCACCCGCATGCCTGTGTCCTTATGTCCTGGCATATCCTGGGCGGACAAACTTGCACACTCGTCGCGGCATCCCGTTCACCCACATGTCCGCGCATATTAAAAGTTTAATGTAAATGTAATGAGCGCCAGCGCATGCAAATGAACAGTTTGGCTTTCGGCTCCGCACTTTGCCCAGCGTTTTTATTGCTTTTGCGGTTACAGCAGCTGCACTGCATCCTTGTTGCTCCACTGCTAATGAGTTGAGTCACTTAAATACATTGAAGGCGTTGCAAAATTTAAGCTACACTTACTACTGTATCGCAGAGCTGTAATTTTTGGGCAAGGATAATGTGGATTTTGTGGATTTATATTTTTATATTAAACTTTGACTGTTAACTGTTTTAACTGTTTTAACTGTTTTCCCTGATGCTGATCCCTATTAAAAACGATCTGTTTTATTTTAAAATCTCCTCAATATTAGTTTAATTAATTTTTAAATCCTCACAGTTTTAAACTTCAAATCAGATGTGACACAATTTTAATTAAAATTCACACTCATTAGGCTTTTGTAGGGTTTAATTCCCGATGATGGCTTAATTCCACATTCCATTATATATCGCCATATTAGCAGCGATAAGCGGATATGCCGTGCTTGACCATCTGCTATTTCCGCCGCCGTTGCCTCCTCTAAACTCCCACATTTCGGCCAGCTTTTGCCATTGTCCAAGCGTTAATTGAATTGGCTTCTCCGCCGGCAAGTTTGTGTAGCATCTGTGCTCCATCTGCTCCATTTGCTACAACTGCCGCCCAACTGTCCCAGCGGCTTTACCTGGCCACGCCTACACATGCATATAAACAGGCACAACGTACATTGGCGGCGTTTATACGCACGTGCGCTCCACTACATAGGCAACTCTTGGGGTGTATGTATGTATGGATGTGGGTGTATATGGGAGGTGACACATCCCCCCCGCTTCCTATCGCACCTTGATACGCATTCATGCATACCAAACGCTCGGGAGAAGCGCCAGAATGAGATCCCAGCCGGTAAGGTGCGGTACGGTAAGGGAATCGCACTGGGAGTGGGTAATGCGATGGTGGCAATGAGTCCCAATGAGTCGCAATGATGATGGCGCCTTCCTCAGTTCAGCGGCTCCTTCAAAAGAGCGTTTAATTAAATGAAGTCGTTTGCATTAATGTTGTCATTACGCATTTGCCTACGGAGCAGCGCTCTCTCTCGAAGACAAACGAAATGAAGCAAAAGAAAAGAACCAGGCCAAGATGCACAAAATTCATTACTTAAATGGGGAGCAGGTGGTGCCGCCAGCTGAGAAAATGGAAAACATAAGCTAAATGGTATCCGCATCCCTGCTTGGAACTCAAAAGACACTCACTCACAATTCAAGAGGAGAGGGAGACGGAGAGGCAGCCTCGGCATTCAGGTCACCCAAATTCAATTCTCGCTTACGTCAAACGTCAACAGGAACCCAGCACTCCGCTATGGGCCGAGCAGTATCAAATTTCCACTTTCGTTTCACAGTTCTGGAAAATCAGAATTTGAGTGCCTGATTGCCCCTTTTTCCACCGAACGCCGGTGGAACTTTCAGGGAGACCACGGGGCGGCGGCAATGTCAATTAAAGCCGCATGGACGCAGTGCTCGTGCGGACTTTGGGCCAATTAAGAGTGACATTTTGCGGGGACAGCATCAAGGGGAACAAGTCCTAGTGGTTGGTCCTGTCCTGTCCTTTTCCGCTCTGTTCTGTTCTGTTCTACCCCGACCTGTGTCACCAATATTGGTCACTTTTGGTTGGCAATGGCTACAAGCAGAGGATAGATTCCTCAATCAAAGTTGAGTAAAGGAATCTTGCATAGGATTTCTGGCTTTTAGACATAAATAACAGCAAGTACAGCTTATTATTTATTGATTAAGAAGGAGTTTATAAGCCGTATTATATTTATTTATTGAGCCACTAAAATTAGAACGGTGAAATAATTTCTTCAAGTCATTCAACTATTTTTTAATGCAGATTTTTTTACTACAAAAAAAAAACCTTTGCCTAGCAGCACTGAAAATAATGAGCTACTTTTTGCTCAGTGAATTTCCCAATAACTATGATTCCTTTTCAAAGGACTTTCTTTATGCCTGCAAGGTAAAAAGCGATGCCAGTTTTATATGCTTTTTTACAGCAGAAGAAGAAATTCAATCTGCACCGATTTCTGGGACCTTTTCGCCTTGGATTATTTGCAAGAAACTGTTTCCCAAACAACACACACCTATTGGGGTGGCTTTACCTTGATCCAGTTCATTGGACTGGCAGTTGACTATTTAAATTCCCCGTTCTCTGTTTCGGCTATGCTATGCCCCTTTGCCCCGGAGGCTTTTGAAGTTGGCTTTTGCATAATGTTTTTATGGCTCGACTTCCTTTTCGTGTCGTTTAAGTTTCCATTTCCACTTTGAGTTGGGGTTTCGTTGCCACTGCTGATGCTGCTCAGCCCTACTCCGGCCATGTCCTTTTCGTTTCTTGGCCGCGTGTTTGTGTAAGGCTCAAGTATGTTTAAGTAAAGTTTGCTCGCAAACTTTTGTCAAAGTATTTCGTGTTCTCAAATATTTTCATTTGCCGTGGCAGCTGCACCAAATAATTGAGGTTTAGTTTTTTGGCCCCAAAAGCGGACGTTCTTTTTCGCTTGGCCAAAAATGGGGAAAATAAAAAGGAAAAACCCAAAACCGAAACCGAAACCGAGGCCGAGCTGTGATGATTTGCGGCAAGCAAATTTATTGACAATTCATGGCTCTCGGTTGCCCCAAAATCCTGCGCTCTCTGACGGAGTAAGTGAGTGGAGGGGCGAGGCCGTTCAAGCGTTTTGTTGAACTTTTGCGCAAGTTTGTCGCAAGTTTCCGTTTCCGGCTGGCAGGCCATGACAAAGTGCCGCACATTAAGCTGTAGATTTTTCATTTTTCCTCGCTCTATCTCACCCGAGCTGTACTCCGGCTCCTTTGCCCGGGTTTACCCAGTTTTTGTTATCACTGAGGCCGCAGCCAAGACAAACCGAAAAGCGCAAAAGTTTAAATTAATGACACTCAACTATTAGCAAAATTAAATAGTGGCAAGATTATGTCTGCAAACTTGGAATGCGGTCAGGGACAGGGCTGGGATTCAGACTTCCCATAATCTTCCGCTGGCTGTGCTCGTTGCTACCCCCCTCCCATTACCATATCTCTGACTGTGGCCAAGAATATCGGCCCAATTTGCGTTGACAGCGGCTGGAAGTGGGCAACAGGCTTGTAAATTGCCAATGACGCAATCGCCGTTTGTTGTTTGTTGTTTGCTCGGATGTGTGAGAGAAAACTTTCACTATGCCCGTGTTCGACATTGAAATGCACTCTGGCGAACTAAGTTTGTCCAACAAAACTGGAATCAAACAAGTGCCAAGGCTGCCATGAATAATTGGACCAAGGGATACCCATTACCCATTATTATTGGCAACATTTAAAATCGAAAAATGGGAAAAATCATTTGAAAATAAATATTAAATATTACCAAAAGTATTAATTGTTCAAGTTTGGCTAGAAATTAGTTACTAAAAATATTTCTATATTAAATATAAAACTGATCTGGCTGCATATATGGTTATAAACATATAGAATCCTAGCTAGAAAATATTAAAATAATTTTCTCTGTTTAACAATTCCACAAAAGTTGAAGTTAACCCATCAGCATTGCAGCAAAATTAGTTTCCATCAGCTAGTAGTTATTTGTATAATAAACAATTACTCAACTATATTTAGCCAACGATTTAAAACAATAGAAACTGTTTTCCACCCACTGCTGGTGTCTATATAAAATTAAATGCTCTGCAAAATTATGCAATTACATTTTCCCCTAGATTTCGCAAAACCAGAGTATAGAGTACTTAAAAATAGTTCATTACCAGGAATTTTATTTAATGCGAGAGATAGAGAGGTTTAAAGAGAGAGATGTGTATAGCAAAAATCGTGGCATTTATTATTAATGCATTCCCCAGCTAAATAACATTTATTTTTCCAGCTTTCCAGCCACGAGCGAAAGTGGCTCCGTTAAGGGCGTGGCCGAGGCGGAATTAGTTAATAAATAAACGCGGTCAAGTTGATTTGTATGTTGCCATTAAGCGAGAATTAATTAGAAATTATTGCCAGGCGGGGGAGGAAAGTGCAAATTCGTGTTGGATGGCCAAGGTGTGGAAAGCAAGGGACAATGAGGAGGAGCAAAACCCGGGACAAGGGCAAGGTGGGCCAAAGTAATTGACAATTTTTGCATTTCACTCGCGACACAGACACTCGAGTCAGCATCATTGTTTGGTGGCCTAATTGAATTACGTTGGCCCCGAAGAAGCTGGGCAATAATTAAAAGCGGTCTGCCAATAATCAATGGTCCGGCACTCAGCTGGAGGCAGGTACATATCCAGTGTCCCAGTGTTGTACCCACTATGCCAGAAGGAGCAGCTACTTCGCCGCAACAGGCGGAGGACACGAACTGCTCGTAATAGAAATAAATTGGCGCCGCACGCAGTTCGCTGGCGACATTGCAGATATAGACACAAATAGCAGGGAGAGGTAGCGGCTTTGGCCATTCATTGTCTGGCTGTTCGACAGTCAAGTGGCACTTGAGCCAGTCTTTTGGCCGGGAAAGGAGTCGGGACAGAACAGGACAGGAGGGCGAAGCATCCCGTAGCCCTTGCGTGTGGCAGCTCATGAATTTCCAAGTGGCAGCCAGTTGCCAGGCAGCTGGTTAAAAGTAATGAAGCTCCAACAGCGAGTGTGTTGCTTTGTGTGAGTGTGTGCTGCCCGGCTCCATCGCATCCTTGCCACGGTCTAACTCTGTCTTTCTTGCATGCTCCTCCATTTTGGGCGCACGTAATTAAATCTAACTTTATTAGCACATTTCGGGGCCTCGAAATGAAATGGAGGTACGAAGACGAGCAACTTTGGTGCCAAGATACTTAGCCATCACCTCACCATCCAACAATCCAGCTTTGCATGCAAGTAGTACACAGAGAAAAACTGGCTTAAGAGTATAATTTATGTGTATTCCTTATTTGTTTCTCAAATAACTATATAAATATTTAAAGTTCCATATTTTTAATAGCAATTTGAATGTATAAAAGCTTTAGAGATTTCAAAATAGTGCCTTAAATTTGTTATTTTTAAGATTTTCAAAACATATTTACTTGAATCTTTAAAATACTCAATACTTTTTACAACATTTAAAGTTTAAAAACTATATTTTTGTGGCTGGATCTAATAATGCCTTGAAACAATAGTTTTCAGTGTGCAGTTTCCTTTTAAGCACACATTTTAAAAGAAAGATTTAATCAAATTTAAATATTTGGATTATAAAATACCACAAAATTATCAAGAAAATCATAACCATTTCTCTGTGTACCCTAGCAAGTCCTGGTAAGATTTAATTAGTTCTAGTCCTAAATAAACATAAGTCCTTGCTATATATACGAATACCCATGCCCCCATGTACATCTCGTTGTTGTTTCTTGTTGAATGCTGTTGCTATTTGATAACGTTATTGCAGTTGAGTTGTTGTTAAAGACCAACACTTTCAACACCACCACCACCACCAAGCAAGCCACCTGTAGCCACCAAAAAACAAAAAAAAAAAAAAAGAAACCACCAAAAAACCACCACCAAACCAATCCTATCTCACACGTTCTTATTGTGATTTATTCGCTCATTTCTCTCTGTGTGTGTGTGTTAAAACCCTTCTAGAAAAAAATCCTTATTAATGGAAAATTTGCAATTAATTTTTCACTATACTCTGATCACATTTCTCGTGCTCTTCCCATACATCTATATATACGAATTGCATAAATCAATGCGAAACCAATTACGAAATTAATCGGCAACGAACAAATAATCAATGTGAAATGCTTGAAACAATGCCAAGTGCAGGCGGTACGCCCAGTCTGAGGAGGGAGGCGGCCATCGATGGCGATGCAGATGGCCACGACAGCCATGTCGAAGGGGATAACGACAACGATACCAACGCTAACGATGATGATGACGAACGATGGCTGAAGCAGGCTCAGACTCAGGCTTATGCCGCTCACAATGACAGGCCGCAGCAGACCAAAACAACACTTGCAATACGTCAGAACAGCAATAGCAACAGCAGCAACAGCAACGGCAATAGCCACAGCCACAACCAGTGCAACAGCAAAAGCAAAAGCAACTCTGGTAATTGCAACANAGCAACGGCAATAGCCACAGCCACAACCAGAGCAACAGCAACAGCAATAGCAAAAGCAAAAGCAACTCTGGTAATTGCAACAGCAAAACGGGAACGGGAACGGGAACGGCAGCAAAATCTCAGGCAAACATTGCCCACAGATTAGCCCCGCGGGCCAGCTTCCCGGAGATCATGCAGCCCCGCCTATCGCTCAACGGGCTGCTCAATCCCTCGCTAATGCCCTCGCCCCGGCCACTATATCGGGACCATAGCTCCAGATCCATCAATCCGCTGACCGCCTACGAGCAGCAGATGGCCGAGCTGGATGGTAGCTTCTATGCCAGCAACGCGGGATATTTGGGCGCCGGCATGGGCGGCAGTGCTGGCGGTGGCACGACCTGCACGAATCTCACGGTGGGAGGTGGTTCCACTGGTATATCCGGGGCAGGTGCCACGTCTAGCGGTGGTGGTGGTGCTTTAACTGGTGGCACCGGCGGCCTAACCTCGCATACAGGTGGCGGCCATGGTGGTGGTGGTGGTGGTGCCGCCATACACACAACCGAACTCTCAATCACACCCACAATGGCCGGCGACGAGCAGTTCATCGATCTGGGGAGCCTAAGGCGCTTCTCGATCGATCGCCAGAGCTTTCTCGGTAAGGCCGCGTCATCCCAGATCCTTGAAATCTAAAGCAAAGACGGCTAAAACAACATTTCTCTATTTGAAATCATTTTAAAAGATGCTTTATGGCATTAAAAGAAATGATTTAAATATTACGAGAAATTTTGTTTAGCTCTTGCTTTGTTCCTGGTAAAACTAGGTGGCATTTCGTATGGAAAAATATATATATTTTAAATATATTTCAAGAGGAGAACAACAAATCTATATAAAATATATAAAAATGCCTACAAAATCTCCAAGTTTTGCTTAGAAAAATATAAATATTTTAGAGTTTTTATCATCCCAATTTAAATTCTCAATTATTCACTTAAAATTTCTTCCCCAAAATTCGACACTATTCTAGGTTTGCTTTAGAAATAAATTCTACCTCCCTGCACTTGAAACCCTTACTAATATTATTCCCAACGATTTACTATCCACAGATTTAGGACCAAAGTTTGGCATGACCCAGCCGAAATTCGGCCAGAGTGTCTCGCAACAAGGTTTCTTCACTTCTCACGACAGCCTGGCTACACCATGCGCCTCCAGGGCCTCCAACTCGCACATGGCCACCGTAAGCACTGCCTCCGAAATGGATCTTCTGCACAACAAGCAACGCAACAAATCGCGCGGACGCCTGAAAGCGGCTGCCAGCGGCGATCAGCCGCTGCTGGGCACCTGGAATCGCTCCACGGGACGCGGTTCGCAGGATAACACGCTGGCGGGCGGCGGAGCCACCAGCCTGGCCATGGGCGGCATCGGGCACAACCAGTACGGTGGCAACTACTGCAACGGCACGGATCGGTGAGTGTCACAAACTCTGCGGAGTTCTGACTTTCAGGATAACATTCCTCTCCTTTTTGGGTTTATTCCACAGCTATCCGCGCTCCCGATCGCAGCAGCAGGGTCACCACAATGCTGCCCAGCAGCCGCATCATCCCTACCAGCTGCAGCACTCGGCCTCCACGGTGTCGCATCACCCGCACGCTCATGGTCCGCCCTCGCAGGGTGGACCCGGTGGCCCGGGGCCACCTCATGGCGGCCATCCGCATCATCCGCATCACGGTGGCGCTGGCAGCGGTGGCGGCAGCGGAGGCGGACCGCATGGCGGTCAGCCGCATCATCAGAAACCACATCGTACCGCCTCGCAGCGGATACGGGCGGCGACGGCAGCAAGGAAGCTGCACTTTGTGTTCGATCCGGCGGGGCGGCTGTGCTACTACTGGTCCATGGTGGTGTCCATGGCCTTCCTGTACAACTTCTGGGTGATAATCTACCGCTTCGCCTTCCAGGAGATCAATCGGCGCACGATTGCGATCTGGTTTTGCCTGGACTACCTGTCCGACTTCCTGTATCTGATCGATATATTCTTCCACTTCCGTACCGGCTACCTGGAGGATGGGGTGCTGCAGACGGACGCCCTGAAGCTGCGCACCCACTACATGAACTCGACGATATTCTACATCGACTGCCTGTGCCTGCTGCCGCTGGACTTTCTCTATCTGTCCATCGGCTTCAACTCGATCCTGCGCAGCTTCCGGCTGGTGAAGATCTATCGCTTCTGGGCCTTCATGGATCGTACCGAGCGGCACACCAACTACCCGAATCTGTTCCGGAGCACGGCCCTCATCCACTACCTGCTTGTGATATTCCATTGGAACGGCTGTCTTTATCACATCATCCACAAGAACAATGGTTTTGGGTCGCGCAACTGGGTCTATCACGACTCTGAGTCGGCCGATGTGGTCAAGCAGTATCTGCAGAGCTACTACTGGTGCACCCTCGCCCTGACCACCATTGGGGATCTGCCCAAGCCACGCTCCAAGGGTGAATATGTGTTCGTCATTCTGCAGCTGCTCTTTGGCCTGATGCTCTTTGCCACGGTGCTGGGTCATGTGGCCAATATAGTGACGTCAGTGAGTGCAGCGCGCAAGGAGTTTCAAGGTGAGTGGCCCAGAAATAGGATGCAGATTGGGGTCAGGAATAGCATTTATAATGTTACATAATAAATAATGTTACCCCCCAATACAGGACTCTCGGCTGCAGTTAGCACTTATCTCAAATTAATCACAACCATTGTTTAATATTTGCAAAGAAAACAATATAGAAAGTCCCTCTGCAGCTGAAAAATGAAAACAAAAACATTCAGGTCATGGTATATAGTATATACTATATCCCACAGTACTTAGCCTGATTAATTAATGTTTTTGTTGCATGTAAACAAAGAAAATATGACAAATTTCATTGAAAATGCAGAGAATAAGCTTCTGATAGATGACACTGAAACATTGCTTTTTTGCCAGGATATTGGGACCAGAAGCAGGGAGGAGCAGCATGAAAATAATTTCGAAAAATATATTTAATATAAAAGGAGGCCAAAAGATGTATCCTTGGCATGCCCCTCTCCTTCGACTTTCCCCTTTTCAGCTGAAAACCCTTATAAAGGCAGATGAAAAAGTGAACTTCAACAATGGCCGGACTGAAGATATTTCTCTGTGGATTGTCATCAGAATTCCTGACCAGCAGCATTAACTTGTTGCGTATCCCGATTGTCCTGGCAACAAGGAAGACCCCGCAGCATATGAATGCGGGATTAGGGCAAAAAGGGAAACGTTACCACAACAATGGGCCAAAATATATCCTCGTCCTCGTCCGCGTCCTCGACTTTGTCCTTATTCCAGCTAAGCTGCCTTGTTTGGCAGGGCGAATAGTAAGGAAATAAATCCAAGATTGTGCGGTTGAATGCCGTTCCTGCCCAGCTGGGTAAAAATTGTATGCAAAATATTGAAATCTGGCGGTGCCATGGCAATGATGATGATGTCCCACTGCCATTGCCAGTGTGCCAGTGCCACTAATGTCCATTGTGGCACACAAGGAGGGCCCGAAGTACCCGAAGGACTCGTGGCGCAATCTCTCTCTCGTAGGCTCAGTTGGGCGTGCGGCCATTAGCTAAATGAACTCGTTTACTCGGCCGAGCCATAAATAACTGGACGAAATGCAAGAGCAATCCAAGTCAGCTAAGTGGAAAATGCCAAGTGAAAGGCAAAGAAGGCCTAGGATCGCATGCACTGTGAGAAACTTGGTTTTTTTTTATTGAACAGTTTACTTGAATTGCGAAAAATCATTTATGATAGAAATTAATTATTTAACAAAAGGAAATTTTGAATTTAGCCCTTAATCTATACACCATATAGGTTATTTCATAATCCTTAGTATTCTTTTTTTTTTTTTGTGAGTGACAAGCAGGAAAAGGAAGACGCATTAGGGGAAGCGGAAACGAGAATAAGAAGAAGCAGCAGCAGCGGCAGCATCATTTCTGGCTTTCATTAAGGGCAGCGTCAGCTAAAAAAAATATATATATATTAAAGCCACTCTCGGCGACAACGAGTCAAGGTGGTTCGCCTTCAGATGGATCCCTGCCTGGCCTTGCCTTTCGCTGGGGAGCAAACAAAGCACAATTGGACGCCAGTGGGCGAGTCCAAAGGGGGCGTGGCACCTTCGGATTTTCTCTTGTGGCCAGGCCAGGAGGAGGCTCCTTCAGGTCTTCAGTCCAGCTCTTGATGCTGCTGCTGCTGCTGCTGGGTGCTTCATCTAAGCCCCGCCTGCAGCTGCCTGCTGGTCAACTGGCAGCTGACTTGTTTACACAACACTTTGCATGTGTGTTTGGCTATGGCCATTGCACATGTGTCCATTGCCATGTCCATGTCCATGCCAGGAGGCTGGAGGAGCAGGAGCGCCATCGCCATCGCCAGAGGAGAAAGAAGGGTGGCGTTGCGATGGCAAAGTCAGCAAGCAAAGCTCTGGCGGCTTAATGGATGAAACGTGCTGTTGAATTAATTTCTGGCTTTATGCTCTCAATTTTTTCTTTCCGTTTTCAATTCCAGGCTGCCTCTTGGCTTGCTTATTTTTTACTCTGCAGGCAGAGAAATACATTTAAAATAGTTAAAACTATTTTAAACTGATTTCTGCAATATTTCAAGACAAGCTTGGCTTTGACAAGCATAATTCATATAGAAATCGAAACCATAGATAAATTTCAGCAATCAAGCTCATAATAAATCAAAACAAATTGCTATAAATCTGAGATGAAATTTAATAAAAGTCATTGGCAGAGTTTAATTCCTTAAATTATGTTTGTTTCTTCTCTCGTCCATCAACTTGTGACATATTTCTTGCCAAAAAATATGATATAAACACAAATGTCACAAGTTAAAGCAACAATTTTTTCCCTGTGTCCGTTTATTGTGAAAATAATAACTATATATTTTCGCTGCGTGTAGTTGTGGTTGCATGTATTATTTTTTCTGCATATTTGTTGCCGGCAAATTTTCAATTTTTACTGCCAGGCTAGCTTATAGGGGGCTAGACATGAACTGCATAAAGTCACGCAGGCTTATGCGGCCATCGTGGTCCGAATCGACCTCCCTGCATATATCCCTGATATCTGCATCGGACACGACCACGCCCATCATGACCATATAGGCACGCACATCCTGACTGGTTACATAGCCATCGCCGTCGCGATCAAAGAGTCCAAAGGTCTTGATGAGATTCTCCTCACTCTCCACAGACGCCATTCGGGGCGCCATCATTTGTATGAATTTGGGCAAAGTTAGATCCGCATTCCTATGGTCACCCACCGTATCAATGAGATCGTATAGCTCCGATTCCGTGTTCTCGTGACCCACGGAAATCAAAGCTAGACGCAGCTCTTGCGGGGTGATGCGACCACTGCCATCCAGATCGTACATTTTAAAGGCATCCTGCAGCTCTTCGAGTTGATCCTTGGTCAAGATAAATGACATCACAGAAAAACGAAAAAAAAAAAAACTGAACAAATAGAAACACGAAAAGTAATTCAGGAAAATTGAACACAAAAACTCAATGTAGTGTGTGTGTGATATGAAAACACTGACTGACTGACAATCAACTCAACTCAACTCAACCGAACTCAAACTCTGTTCTCGATGGCTAATAAAACACTTAGCCAGGCAATTCCAGTTGTTGTTGCTACCGCAAACTTTTCCGGAATAATAATGCATCATATATACAAAGGGGGGGAAGGAAAATAAAAAAAAAAATAAAAGAAAAGAAAAGAGAGAATAAGCAGAGGAGCCGCTGTTGAAGCATGCAGCATTTTGGAGAACCATCCATCAATTTGTCAATTCAGCGCTTGCCTTTGAGTGGCCGGCGATGGGACGGGAATGATGATGATGATGATGATGGGCAGCGAGTAGTTTTTCTGACCATAAAAAATCAACCATCAGGCTTTAGATTAAAAGCAAGAAATACAAATAGCAAATTGAATAGATGCACTCGCACACACACTCGCTGACTTAAAGAGATCCATTCAAATCCTTGCCTATTCTCATGGAACCATCGATGGGGAACAGTTAGTCATCTGTGAATTTCAATCAGTAGTTGGAAGAGGAACAAGTTATAGTTGACTGGGAAGAAAAATGCAATTTAATATAAGAAAGAGAAATTTCTAGAGTGTTTATTTCCTATAAGTCAGCTCCTTTTTCCTGTGTTATCTAGATTCCATTGTTTAATCCTTAAAATTTAAAAATATAAGCATTAACTGGGCCTAAAAATAACATTATATATCCACAGAATCATTAGAAGGGATAATTTTCTTAATTAAAACGCCTCTTTTCCCATATGAAAACGCTCTTTATTTCAGAGCCTTAAGCCTCGGCCCCTAGAGAAAGCCACTGACTTGTCACGGATTTCTAGGCTTAGCAATAAGTTTTTCCGGCAGCCCATTTGATTCATTCAACTTTGAGGCCTACTCTTGTTGCTCTCGCTCGTTCATTCATTCATTCCCCCGAAGACTTTGAGCCGGGATGATAAGCAAATGAAATGTTGTCGCCGTCCCACATGACGAATGATTAATGATTCGCATTTCTCCTGGGAGGGAGTAGGCCAGCCATGAGAGCCGCTCGTTCGTCTAAAGTTAAAACTTAACTTTAACTAATGCAACAGCACTTTTTCACCCGGACGATGTCGCTACGAATAGCGCCAGTCACGGCTTACTCGGGGATACAGTTTGCAAAGTGACTGAGTCTTGGCCCTCTTCTTCTTCTTCTTCTTCTTCTGCCACATTAGCCTACATCCTCCGTTGCTGGTGGTGCTGCTCTGCATCCTACATACTACTCAGGAATCAGGATTCCGGATTCCCGCTCCTGCGGGGCTGCAACAACTTGTGCTTGTGTATTTGCTTAAGCCGAGGTCGCTTTCCTGTTTCCTTCCGCCGCTTTTCCACTTTTCCGCTGCTAAGGAGGCAGGCGTGGGGGCATGAAAATTGATTTTGAAATAGTTGGTCTGCCTTTTTAAATTTGATTGACGTTATTACATTACATAACATCGCACACTAAGAGGAGCGGCGAAGCAGCTGGCTTAAGTTATTCATCCATTTAGCCCCACTTAGAGGCATGGAGAGGGTGGGGGGGCTGGCTGGGAAAGCAGGAAAAGCAGATTAGGGCGGTCGAGCGGGCGGGAGGCAACAACAAGTGGAAAACTGTCATTATATTTGAGTTATTGATGGTTCCTTTTTTTTCAAAATCATTTTGCAACAATGTTGCCGCTACCTCTCTCACACAAACACACACACACATTCCCGCACAAGCTGACAGGCTTCTCGATTTTCCACCCCCTCAGCCCTTACCCTACCCTTTTCCATCACATCACATACACACACACAGTTACATTCACGCTTAGTTAAACGCATGGCTGTGGCTTGTTAACGCCGACAAGCGCAAAAGTTTGCCATTCGCCAAATGCTTGCGATAATCGACAAGCTCACTCACACTCTCACGCACGTCACAGAGAAAAATTTTAGAAAATGCTATAGGAAATCAAATTCACACAGGCAAAGGTACCTCAGAAATTGCAGTGTACTTCAAATGAATTGAAATTGTTTCAAAAAAGTATGCTATAAAAAATGCTACGTATACGTAATATTATCAACTCATATTACGTATACGTAATATTTTCTATAGCATACCTTTTAAAACTATTTCAATTCATTGAATTATTATTATAATAATTATTAAAGATTTTCAGCTTACATTGCGTATACGTAATAATATTTTATGAGTTACTCATATTACGTATACGCAACGTGAGCTAAAAAACTTTAATAATTATAATAACAATAATTATAATTAATGACTTATATTTTGGGTTAAATTTAAGAAGATATAAACAAAACTGAAAGCTTTTAATTTAGATTCTTTGCAATTTTTAAAACTAATTTGGAAACTATAAAAGTTTCTGTGACCTACTTTCTTTAGCTTACGTATACTCAATGTGAGTTGTACCGCCTTTATGCAGAGATTTATTTTATATATTTATAAAATAACAAATTTTCCCTTAGTGTACACACACACTAACAAAACTCCAACCTGCACACACTTATCCAGAACATTCACAGTATGGAGGCTGTATATTGAATTTTCGCCTGTTTTTGGCTAAAGTCCAAACAGTATTTCAAAAACTGACATTTAAAATTATGTAAATTCTCAGCACCGCCCCGCCGCCCAACGTAACCCAGGCCCCGCCCTGCCATTATGTAATTGTTATTGTAAATAGTTTTATGTAAATTTTCCCGCTGTCAGCAAAGCTGTCAACGGACCTTGATTGATGCATGTGGACAGTTTACATATGAATCATCGTCCGTGTTCGAGCGTGTGTATGTGTGTGTGTAGTTTTTCAATTTTATTATTCGTTTTTTTTTTAGTTTTTAAATATTTATTGCATTGTGCTTGGCAGAGGTGGATGGGGGTACGAGGTGTTCGAGCTTCTCTGTTCGACGGTGAAATGCTCTTAGTCTTCATTTACAATTAACGTCCGTTTGGCTCGCTGACTGGACTTGGCTTTTGGCCTTGCAATTAAAACAATTTACGCGCTCAATTTAAGCCAGCGCAAGCAAACACAAACACAAATACCAAAAGGACGGGCAGGAAGCATGGAACACCGCCATGGATCCAAAGGAGAGATGCAGCTCAGCTTGGCTGAGGAGAAGATTTGTAGTGCCTTGGCCAAGCGTTTTCATTTTCGTTTTCGTTTTCAACTTGCTAAATGCATAATGGCCAAAGTGTTGCTGTTTGCCCTTGCTTTTGGCTTTTGTTTTTGTTTTCTTTTTTTTCCTGGCCACCACCACAATGCTGGCACTAAAAATAGCAACGAGGCGAAGTGACGAAAGGCAAACGAACTGAGTCAAGAACGCGCGTTGAGCATTCGACATTGGCCCAGGACACGGAGCCGGCAATATCCATTTCACACACTGAGGGAAAATTGATATATTTGGGAAAGAATAATTGTTTATTTTCAGCTGGAATTTATGTGCGCACCTAGATAATGTTTCCTAAATCCCGGATACCTTTAAAATACGAATTAGTTATTTTCAAAAATATTCTTCTTGTTCTTTTTGCAGAATGAACTTTTGACTCTATAACCCCAACCATTCCAAAGTATTTCCTTATCTATAAAATTCCCAACTAATTAATGCAGACAATTTTAATACAAATATTTTGTAATATAACAAATAATGTCCCTATTTTGCCAGTGCTAATCCCATTAAAAATTCCTGAAGCTACAAGATGTATCCTTTTCAAAAAGCGGGACATCCCACGAATTCCAGTGGCCAGGGGCTGTCAAAGGACTTTCGTAGGCCTTTCCAGGGTATCGCTTTCTTCGATTTACCCAGCCTCTCTCTCTTTCTCTCTCTGTGTGTCCCTTGCACCGTACCTCTTTCTCCTTATTTTTTTTTCAGAACGTCCTTTTTCAAAAAGGAAGAAAAAGGAAAAGGGGATGCAGCGACGTCCATTATCCACTTTAAGTTGCCCGCCCTTGCTGCGTGTGTGTGCCTGGGCTGGGGGGGGGTCTATATATGTGTGTGTGTGTTTTCAGCTCGGTTTGTGTTTGTTGTTCGTTTCGCTGTTTGCTTTTGCTTGCCACAGCCATGTCCTGTGTTTGTGTGAGTTTATGTTTGCTTCTGGTTATGCCCCACAGCTGTAACCGTGTGTGTAGTATGTGTGTGAGTATATATATATATATATATGTATATATGCGGATTCCAATCAATATCGTAGACGCAGTCGCCGCTGGTGGCCGCTTTTGCCCATTAAGCTGCATGTACACCAACTTACTGTCGTATTTTTAGAACATGCCCGCTGTTGTTCTTGTGCCCCTTGCCACTTTTTTCTGCAGCTTTAGCTGTTGTTGTTGTTATCGTTGTTACGGCATGTAGCTGCTCTTTAAGGGCAAAGTATTCCATTATCCTTGAATGGCGAATTTCCCAAGGATTTCAACAGCATCAGCAGCCAGTCAAGTCCTTCTCCTGATGCAGCTGGCATGCGCATTGTTATTGCAAACTGCGAGAGGTGCTCGCCGCATTTATTTTTAGTTACCGCCTGAATAAATCCATCCCCAGCATTTCATTTGACCAACATCCGCCTCCTTGCAACCTCTGGCATCCTGCCACTTGGCGGCCATTGTTTATTGTTGCTTCGCCCCAAACAGAAAACATTCAGATTCAGATTCGCATTTCGGTTTGGAATCCGGATCCATCAGCAGCTGTAGAAGCACCAGCGGTAAATGCATAATTAAGGTGTAAAAATTCGGGGCAAAATACCTTTTTGGCATTAAGTTGAAATTGCATGGACAAGAGCGAGGTATATATCTTTGTTTATAGTGGGTTGAAATATTATACAGAGGCAGGAGGGATTTAACATAATTATCTTAGGAATTTCACATAAAACTAGAATGAACTGAAGCCTAAAGATGTTTTTTTTTATGAATTAATTCTGTATTTAAGTTTCTAGCGACTAAAAATTTGTTAATATCAGAATAGCAAGAAACCAAAGCGTTTAGAAAAAATATTTTAATATAAAAAAGAAATAGAAACCATGAATTATAAACTATTCAAAGGCTTGAATTCAAATAATTTAATAATTATTAAAACATATTTCTCCATGTCTGAATTCGTAGTTTAAATACCCTAAATAATATTATGTTATTTTTGTATCAAACTCATCCAAAATCCATATTTCTTTTCTATACGTGCAAGCTTTTATTTCCCCCTTCCAAAGCAAATAAAACATAAATCCTGATCAAGTTCAATTAATGTTCAATAAACTCTTTTGAATCCCTGATAGTCTTCCCCCTACATTTTGGGAAAATTCCAAATGGAATGGCAGGTGGAAAAGCCCCCGCAGACCATTAGGACTCGTTCGCTTCGAACTGTGGCAACGCATCATTCCCTGCACACGGGGTGATAATCGCAGACAATTCCTTTCGATTCCTGTGCACATTCAGCAAATGCCACCAGCCAGCAGAGAGCTTTGCTACTCCCATTTGGGGGGCCATTGTTCTGGGAGCCTGACTCCTCCAGTCTCGTATCCTGTCTCCAGTCCTGTCCCCACGGAGCCCAACTTCCGTCTTTGGCATAACACATCAGCTTGACTCTTAAGTGGTTTCTAGTTAGTTTGCAATTTTCACTTGCCCCACACACACATACACACAGAGTACAGCCATCCTGTCCTCCTTTTTTCATATTTCTGGCAGGGATTTGTGTGTGTGTGTGGCGTTTTTATGAAAAGGACTCTGGGTGTGCAGGAGTCGCGCAGGAAGAGCAAGTTTTTGTCACGCATATTTACTGTTTGTATGCGATCTCCTCCTTAGCTGGGGTGAAACTTGGTGCTGCTGCAGTTCGTTGCCAGACAATGGCCTGAACTTTTGCACCCAGATTTCTTTCAAATGCAGCAACACACACACACATACGTGCCCGACTTCTGTCTGCGGTTGATCCTTTGGCGGCAATTGTCCTCGCCTGTCAGTGAGTGTGTGTGTGTTGTGAGAGACAAAAGTCAAGTCAGAAAATGGTAAATGTAATTATTGGGAAGCGGCAGCGCTTAGTTTGAGGTGACACACACAGACAAACACACCGAAGAAGGGCCCCAAGGACCTTCTTTTTCGTACCGAAAAACCGCCACGAAAATTGCAACAGAAGCAGATCAAAGTTCGCCCGGGGGCAACTGTAGGCGAAGCAGAGCATAAAATGAAAAATAAATAAGAAATAAGCAGAATGCGAAGCCAAATGCACTTTTTTCCTCCTCAACATCATCATCATCATCATCAGCAGCATCGTAGTCGTCGTTGCCTTCTTTTTGGCCAAGTAACTTGGGGGCAAAAAATGGCAAATTAAATTTTGCTCACAAAATGCAACCAAATGGAAGAAGGAGAGCGAGCGAGCGAAACGAAACGGAGAATAAACGTAGGAAGCAGGATAAGCTCCTCCGTTCAGCCGCAGAGCAAGCAAAGGAATTAAAGCTTCAGTAATTTCTAAAAACACCAAAAACCAAGATGAGACACAGACAGGGGAAGCATGGCAGCAGGAGCCGGAGTCTATCGAAGGCAACCGCAATTACTGAGTCCCAAAACACAACCGAACACAGAACGCCGCAGACTCCCTTTCCTATTTGTTTATTTTTACCATCGCTCCGCTGCCATAGAATATGCAATTAATATTTAGATTGATTTTCAATTGTAATAAAAACCCGCAAAGGACGTGCCGAGCTAAAATGGTTTGCGAAATTCAATGGACGTACGGGTGGGAGCGAGCGAGTTTCGAATGCATTCAAGCCGCAATAAAAATCGCTGTAATTTTGCATGGCTCACTCGTAGTATCATTGAAATGTTGGATAGAAACTAGAACAGGAGGTGTGTGTGTGTGTGTGCTGTGCCATTTCTATCGTTATCCATATCCGATATGTGTAATGGCTGCCAAGAGGCAGACACTGCCATTCAATAATCTTTCACTTTACCGAGGATTCTCTGGGGCAGAAAAAAAGGCAACTGAAATAAGAGCTGGGAATATATGAAGAGAGAGAAAGATTGTAAAGTTTAATTCCTGATTGTATTTAATTTAAATTAAGTTATGTCTTGCTAGCTGACACAAAATACTACAGAAATATTAATGAAATTATATTTAAGGGCTTTACAAAAAATATTCCATTATTTCCCTGTCTCGCATTCCCTTGGCTGCTATCTTATTAGACAAGCGAACTGAAATTTGAGTTGAACAACAAAGAACATTTGACAATTGAGAGATGACAAATGACCAACTGGGAAAAACTAGAGCTCGGAGAGCAGGGAGGAGCTCCAGGGCACTCGGGGAGATGCGAGAAGCCTCAGAGAGCTCGGCCAGCTGCGAGGAATTTTAGGGAGCTCATGAATCGGGGGAGCTGGCGATTGATTGCATTATAGATGATGTCCCTTCTGGCCGCAACCTACGCCCAGGTCCTTCTATCCCTCTGGACTTTTAGTCCCGGTAACTGGGTATTTATTTGTATTCAATCTGTTTGCCTGTTTGTCAGTTGGTTTTCAAATGTTTGCACGAGCAAACACAAAAGACGCAGCAGCAGCACTCAGTTCGATTCAGTCGAGTTGAGTTGCGTTGCGTTGAGTTGAGTTCTACCTGTTTCAGCATCAGCAGCAGCAGCAGCCATCACTCCACATTTTCATTCATTCCCCGCCGGCAACCGCCGACGACAAATTGTGTCAATATTTGTTACCACTGACGAGCCAAGAGATTTAATTTCCTCTTATCGAACTGGGATGACTCGCATCCACCGTGTGCAGTGGGTATGGGTGGGGATGTGGATGGGGATGCGTACCCCAACATGGAAACAAAGGCCAGTTGTCATCAATATTGCTCAAACAGAATCAAGTATCCTGTCCTGTTCTGTCTTACTCCTGTCCCCGGTCACACGGAATGCTTCACTTGCCACAGATATGGCCAATCGAGCGAGCAAGCGGCAAGCATCGCTCATTGTTCAGCTGCAGCAACTGCAGAGTACTGACTGGCTGGTTGGCTGGACTTTACTAAGCCACCGATAGTTGTGGTCAGGTTCCTTTCGGCGATGCTGGCTTCGTGCCTGCTCCTCCGGCACAAGAGAGGGATAGTTAATTGCTGGCTAAACAGAAGCCCCGCCCGGGGTGGGTATCAGTAATCAATATCAAGCATACGCCAGGTGTGCCGGCCAGAGCTTAAGTCCCGCAGTATTCTGTCGGACAGCTAAAAGCCCTATATTACAAATTTATGCAGACCATCTTGATTGACCGATTAGGGGGTAAAGCCTAAATACGGTGGGAAAAATTTAATAAAAAAGCAGATGGGGTATTGTGTGCAAGATTCTGTAATTAAATACAAAATAAAGACAAGCTGGGAAACATTTGATATAAAGTCTAAATGCAGCCAGAAAGAAATAGAATAAATGTAAATAATATTTAAAAAGTTAAGCTATTAAAACCAGATATTTAAGCAGAAATAACTATAAGAATTGTACTCGGAATTGGAAATCAATTAAAAACACATAAAAGCGTTTTTTATAACAAATTTCTTTAAAAAACCCCCAAGATAATAAAGGTTTACATTTCCTTTAGACCTATAATTTATTAAAGTTTATCTCAAACATCGAAACAACACAAATTTGCTGGCAATTATTTAACCTGTACACCCCATTGTACAAAAACCCCTAATTTCCACGCACTTTGTATGCCAGTCGCGTATCCATTTCCAGGAAAATCCTCAGCAAATACAAATAAAACATTTTCCTTTCTCTCTTCCCCTCTCTTTTCTCTTCTCTGCTCTGTGGTTCTATGTTTTTTTCTTTTTTTGGGAACTTTAGCCAAGCTGGATGGCGTGAAGACGTACATGCGGATGCGACGTGTGCCGAATCATCTGCAGGTGAAGGTCATCAAATGGTTCGATTACCTGTGGCTCACGCAAAAATGCTCGGACGAGGAGCGCGCCGTGTCCTGTCTTCCTGATAAATTAAAGGTAAGTACGCTGCCGGAACACGATTTGTCCATTATCTTGGAAGGAGAAATCTATACCAATTCCTATGCCGATGACGATGATACTGATTTCGATTCCCCTTCGGCAGGCTGAAATAGCAATTAACGTCCATTTAGATACACTTAAGCGGGTGGAGATTTTCCAAAACACCGAGGCCGGCTTCCTATGCGAACTGGTCCTACGCCTGAGGCCGGTGCTCTTCTCGCCCGGCGACTACATCTGCCGAAAGGGTGAGTATAAGCCCCAGCCCCTTAGTACGAACCAAATGGCATTTTTCCATTCGAAATTTCCGCACTTCCCCCCGGCAGGTGAGGTGGGCAAGGAGATGTACATTGTGAATCGAGGACGATTGCAGGTGGTGGCCGACAATGGAAAAACGGTGATGGCCTCACTGAAGGCCGGTTCCTATTTTGGCGAGATTAGTATACTCAATATGGGCACCGCAGGTAAAGAACTTGGTAAATATCCCGTTTTAGTGCGACAGGCGGAACAATAACGATAACGTAACTACTACAACAACCTTCCCCCCAGAAAATCAAATCAAATAAACCAAACAAAAGAAAATGAATGAATTTATTAATTAACAGACGACACACCCTACTATATATCACACAAAAATCTAGAAAGCATAGAACGTATCTCCCTCTCTTTCTGTGTCTCTATGTGTGGAATGTGTAATTGTATAAAATAAGTGTTAACTGGAAAGTTCAAACAGAACCCGCCCGCTCCTCCGAAGCTATAGTTTAGAGACCCTTCAGCACATGTTACTACAAACCCGCCAGCACCCACCCACACGCACAGAGCACTCGAATCAATATTTATAGAATTTACATTTTAATTTATAAATATCTGTCATATGGAAAATACAATTTTCGTTTTTTCTTTGTCATTTTTAATTGTTCATATATATAGTGATTTTTTTTGCTGCCCTCAGAGTGTGCAACGAATTTTTTATTGCACTCGGCACCCGGCCCTCTCGCGCGGCTGAAAAATTAATGAATGTCAAATGCAATTATAGCACCTGCATGCACTCGCACGGGTCTCTTGGACTCACTCCCCCTTGATTTTATTATTGTTCCCGACATTTTTATTGCAGGGATACTATAAAAATGCGCGAATAATTGTGGTTGGCATAAAAAACCGATCAGTAAAATAAAAAAAAACGTAGTAAACGCCGCTTTAATTTCATTTAATAGTTGCTTGGCCCAGCCAACCGTGAAGTTGATTCGGGAATGGGACTGATATTTCGACCCTGCCGCTGTCATAATTAACCGGGGAATGTGTGTGTTTGTGTTTGGGTTCCAACTGCATGTGAGATACATATTTGTGTATCTGTGAGTTGCATACTCCAAGGCGTCAACACAAACACCGTGAACATTGGGAACCATGAGCCGTGAGCGGCAGCTAATTCAGTTTACCGAAAGGCAGGAGTTGTTCCCAACTCAATTTGCAGACAAAAGTTAAGGTGGCCTGAAAGTTTTGCCCCTCGAAGGCTGGGAGGCCCTAAGTACCACACACACACACACACCGACAGCGAAATCGAATTGTTTAAAGTGCCTTTGTGTTTCTGCATGATTTAAAAGCATTATTCTGGTCTAGGTGCCATTCGTGTTCGATCAACGGTGAGAATTGCCTAGAGGACTTTCGCACTGAAATGCAATTTCTTACGCTAGTTAGACGCTCCAGCTTTCCCTCTCTCTATCTGAATCTGTCTCTATATTTTAATCTGTCTCTCTCTATCTATATATATATACATATATATTTGTCTCTGAGTCGATGTTGTTGTTGTATTGCTTTGCCTGGACGTAATTTAAACGTTTCTCTACACGTAATTGTATTGAGAGTTGTGTAATTAACATTAAGTATACGACCCATTGACACAAGCCACAGACACACATCCACCTGCAAGCGATTCTTCATGTTAAAAGATTGCATGACATGCACAAGGATATTCCATAAATATATAAAAGGACTAAAGCTAAATGAGACTTATTAGAGAATAATTGAGGAAAATACAGAAAATATTAAATATTTAAAAGGGTTGAAAAGGTAATTTTATAGCTGATTTATTTATAGAAAAATTCTACAAAAAATTCCAAATTTATTTATAGGAACATTCTAAATAAAACCATTTAAAATACTAACAGAAAGTAAAACCAATCAAATAAATCACAAAATTGCTAGAAAAATGCATAAAAATACCACTAAAAAAATCCTGTTATGCCAAATTTTAGCTTTCTCTTTTAGAAATGTGTTTGAAGAATTATTTCCATGTAAAACCTAAATTTTTTTAAGATTGATTTTAATCAAAACATGTCAGCCGTTAAACCAATTTAATATTTACTCGCCGAGAGATAAAACACAGCTCTGGGGTCCTGTCTATTTTCTGCCTCGACCTTTCTATCCATATTGTGTGGCATGCAATTTTAATGTCTTTGTGCGGCCAAGTCAACAAGAAGAATCGACAGACACACACTGAGACACACACCCACACACACACACACAGCGACTCGAAGAACACAGCAACTCAAGCCGGGAAATGCTTTTTTGCAAGACCATTAAACTTTTCTCTTTGCGTTGGCAAACATTTGCTTTGGCAACTTTCACGATGCGAAACAAAAACAGGCAACCGACGCACAGCCAGCGTTCGTTCGGTGGGATATAGCGACCTCTTCGTTCTGAGCAAGAAGGACATGTGGGACGTGCTGAAGGAGTATCCGGCGGCGCGTGTTCGTCTGGAGTCGATAGCCGTCAAGCGATTGGAGAAGTACAAGAAGGCACCGCTGGAGAAAGGTAAAGGCACTTGTCTTATTTGCTTCCCTGCCCGGTGTCCTGTTCCTCTGCCTCAAGCCTCCCCCCCTTTCCCCTACCCACAACAACCACACAATATAATCCCATTCCAATAACGAATCCCCCAGTTCCGTCCACGCCCCTTCCCACCACCACCAAAAAACAAACACCACTCGAAATTCAAAGATACGAATACGAATACGATTGCCCCAGAATAACACGATTCGATTGTTTTCGCCTTCCGTTCCGTCTTTCCGTCTCTCCTGCTCTGCCTTTTGGTCGTTTATCGATTTCATTTGCGTCCGCTTCCGGTTGTGAACGATTTTGATTTAAAAACACAGTCAAATACTTTAATGTAGTTGCCATGGGTCGCTGCCAATCGACGCCGGGCCTAGTCGAGAGCTGTGGCCGCACATCGCTCGAGGAGATGTGGTTGCCACCGGCAACGATGCACCACCACCAGCAGTTACAGCAGCATCAGCAGCAGCTCCAACAGCAGCAGCAGCAACTCCAGCAGCAGCATCAGGCGGCCCAGCAGCAGCATCTGCCACATCGGCAAGAGTCCACGCAACAATCCTCTCAGTCGCATGGTTACAGGTGAGTTTCTCCTTCAGCCACGTTTGAATTGTGGTTTCGGAACAACAGCACTTCAGAAGAAATGTGTTTAATCGGGTGTGAGTTTCAGTTTGGTTTTTATGGGTGCTTGATAGGCCAAGGGGGTTTGTTCCTTCATTAAAGTGCTATTTTTTCAATACCCTGCAGTAACTCCTAACTATTGTAATATCCTTAAAGCCCCCGCAGCTATGCCGACCGCCTGGCTAGGGCCACCGACTCCCCGAGATCTGTTAGTCCCAGTGCCCACGGGTCTGAGGAGAGACCCCGAAGCAGAGCCACCTCGCACCACTCAATAAGACCGCAATCGCAGCCGAGTCACACAGGTAAGCACAGCACAAAAATAGAGCTTAAATCTGATGGCAGACTACAGCATAAGCTATGAATTTGTAACTTCCGTCCCCTGTTCAGGTCACATCTGCGACTCCAGTTTACAACTAGAGTGCTATGGAGCGGGCGTGGGTGGAGCCGGTGGCGGAACCACGCCACTTTTGGGCTCTCATGAAGCTCTCGAGGATGAGATCAAGCGGCTGAGGGAACGCCTGCATACAGTGGAATCGGAGAATCAGGCTCTGAATACAAAACTGTCGCAGCAACAATGGGATCTAGAGAATCGACTGGCCGAGATCGAGATGCAGATCTGCGGCGTGTCATCCACATCGAGCGTGGATCCCGAGAACGAGACCGAGGAGCTGGAAAGGAACAGAGAGAGTATCATATAACACGGGAGCGTGCTGCCCCATCAGGCGATCGGTATGGTGTACATATCATGTTCCTCATGACTCCACGATCATCATCGATCATCTGACAACTATTGACTGCATCCGAAGAAAGGCTGGCGAGGATTATCATCATCAGCGGGCGTCATCATTAAACCGCATCATATCGCATCTAAACTCTCGCCCCCTCAATATCTCCACCTCTCTATCTGTCTGTTGTGTTTCTCTCCCTTTTTGTTATATGTGTGTGTGTGTTACACTCTCTTTTTGTGTGTGTGTGTGTTGTGCATGCATCCTAACGAATGCCTTACTAACAAATAAAAAACCATGACCATGACCAGGAGCAGCAGCAGCTATACAGCGGCAGGACGAACTGGCTGGGGACCGGGAGATACCGATGCAGGATCAGAGGCGACCACTCGAACCTGAGACGGGAACTCAGACCTGTGCCAAGTACTGCTCGCTTTAGGGCACAGGCACGAGGAGAGAGATAGAGAGGGGTGGATGCAGAGAGGTGATGGCCAGATATATACCCCCAAGATGTGCAATTAATATCTCTTATGATCAAGCGACACCAAAAGAAAATATCCAAAATAAAAACGGTGGCACTGCCAATGGAAAATTTGTTAAAAAGCGCGCCAAGCCCATGTGTAAATATATATAGAAAAAAAGGGAAACCCACTCAGATCAAAAGAATATAGTAATTATTGGGCGGCGCCAGAGATCGGAAAAGCTTTAATAGACATTCCGAGAAAGAACTTTTCCCAAACAAAAACAAAAAACCTAACAAAACTTGTAACCCTTAACACAACACTAACACTTTTTCCATACTAAAAAATCAGAAATAGATTCGAGATTTATATAGGAAACATCATTAGGCCTAGACGCTCTTCGCTACTTTTTAAAAATGGTTACTCAACCAGAACACGAAACGGGTACTCGAGATCCCATTGTAAATAATTTCGCTCTAGAAACACTCCAATTAGCATAACCCAAGTCTAAAGATCATCCAAAGAAATAACTAAAAAAAATTACTTTAACTCATGAGTGTAACAAATGAATACATATATATTATATATCTATTGTAATATTTGCTAATTGTAATTCGAAAACATGAAAATTTACTAGATGTGTATATGGGAAACGATTTACTTTAAAACTGAAAATAATGCATAAACAATTTATGGACAACTAAGTGAATATTTGCAAAATATTTGTACTATTGGAAAAGAACTGCCAGAGCATACACCACACACTCCAAAAAAAATAAAACAAAAACTATATTAATAATTACAAGGAAGGAGGGAAACTCGATGGATAAAGCTATAAATATTAAACTATTATTAAAAACCCAATATAAATGAGTAGATCAGTCAAAATGAAACCACTTTTAATGCAATATTATATTGTACTAATGTCGTATATGGTCGTATATCTAAATTATATATACATAGACGTATATGATATGGTAAAAGTTTAAAGGTCTAAATGTATTAAACTTTAGTTAGTTGCCCAAAAAAGCAAAGAAAACCAATGCTGAAGATTGTAGTTGAGAAAAGAAAAACACAGATTAATTAAGGCCAGAGAGGGTTCTGTAGCAGAACACAGAACGCAGTTCAAGAATCCCCATAATATGGGGCAGCTGCGACGAGAAGAATGAATTAGTTTAGCCTGTAACTCTAGTTATACCTAGTTATACCATTAGATGTGTACCAGAGAAGACCAAAAAAAACCAAAAACCAGAGATCGAATCGCGATCGTTTATGAAAATTGTTCAGTGTCAACTCCAAGGAAAAACAAAAACAAAAGATAAACATTTAAAAAACCAGAAGCTGGGTTGATAAGGAAATCTAATAATTATATAGCTAAATCGAATAAGATTCTTAACTTTACAGAATGAGCGAGCGTGGATACGTTTGAGTATCTGCCGGAGGAAAAACGGAAACTTGAAACTGGAACGAAACTCATTTCATGCCAACAAAAATATAAACAAAAAACGAAAAGGCCAAAAACTTGTACTCAAATTTCGTTAGGATTCTCCTTAGATTTTTCGTCAACGAGATATATACTTAATTTTCTATTTTCTAGTGAGCAAAAAATAGAAGGAAATTCCTCTTCTTTTTACACATTTTTCAACCTAATTACTTTTCGGAATATCATATAAAGGATTAATTAACAAATTAATTAATAATTACAATAAACATCAAAATGGGGTTTCATCTAAGACAAAGGCTTATACCAGGGGCAAGAGGAGAGCGTTAAATGAAAGCTAACGCCGCAACTTGTCAGGATTTATCGCGGAGTTTTTCGGTTCTTTAGTTAGCCAAAAGTTAAAGTTGAATATAAATAAATAAATTAAATTAAATTAAATTTGTATGGCTTATTAGCACGCTTACCGGCCACAGCAGGACTCTTTGTCGTTTGTTAGATTCATTATTCCCTCTGATTTCTCCCAATGTTTTCCGTTAGAGCGCATGTGTATAGACATAAATATATATCTATTTGTTATATTGAACGTATAATACAAGGAACTACATCGATTCGGTTGTGTTGTTGATGTTGATGATGTGACGATTATGGCGAGTTTGAATGGCTTATATAATGATAGGTTTTTACATTATTTTATGCATTGCAATCTATATGAAGGAAAAGAAAAAGAAAACAAGAACATTTATAGCTTTATTTTTACTATAAATTAATTAATTTATAAGAACTACAAAAGATGGTAAATTAATTCAGCATTCATAGCTAACTCAGAGAATGAGGCAGAGTTCTCGCCCAAAGAGATCATCCCCATTCGAGGCGATAGAAGGCATTTTTTAATCAGATCAGATCAGAAAAGGACCCCGATTTGCAGCAGGTAAATCGAGCTTATCGTGCGAGAGTTTCAAAGCCGTTTACATTGCTGAACAACTCTGTAATCTTGAACAAAAATAAAAACTAAAAAAGGGTAAAGAACAAATGAAAAATTATAAAATAAAGCCACAGAACAAGAAAAGCGCAGAAAGAAAAACTGAAATACAAATAAAATCAAAAAAACCAAACAAGAAATTCTTAATACATGAAAATCGTGCGTTTCGTTTATGCCTCTGGGTAGGGGATTGGTTTTTTTTTTGGGGCGGCAGCAGGGGGAAATCCAACGACTCATCCATCGACCGATCCATCGATCCGACCGAATGCAACCTGCATGTCGTAATAAATGAGATCTGAGAAAGAGCCGCAAAATTGTTCAATTACAAAAGGCACAGCCAAAACCACACACTCATCGCATTGCCGACGCCTGCAATTAACGAGCTGGTTGAGTAGTCGAGTCCATTAGGCCAACACTTGAGTCTCGAGCGGATCGAGTCGCGTCCCCAGAACGTTACCAACTAACCAACTAACTTTGGTAAGCGGAAACCGAGCAACGTGAGCGAATTGAGAGCCCAAAACAAAGACGGCCAAACAAAACAAGCCGAGATCGCAACGATGACGTCGCTACGAGTTCCAGTGGAAGTGCCACGGCGAGAGCTTTCGGCCCAGACAGATCCCCGGAGCTACTACCTCTACCAGTCGTTGTGAGCAACTCGTGCGCGCTGGACGTGTTTTTCTTACTTTAAAACTATTTCCCTCTTAACCCCGAAAGCGAATCGAAGAAGTGTAAGCAACAAGTGCCAAAAAAAAAAGGGGAAACAAAACAAAACTCTGGCTCCGCTCGTACCTACTTGCTTGTGCTGTGCTGTGCTGTGTGTGCTGCGCCCCCTCCGACTTTTTAATAACAAACTTCTGATGCCCGTCGTCAAACGCTAACGTTAACTACATATTTTTTATGGATCTTCATGTGCCTGGCCCGCTGTTCGCTTTGTGTTTAATTTCGACTCTATTTTGCTGTCTTTTTCTTCTTAGACTTTGCGTGTTGCGAGCGTTGTTCTAATTTTTTAGCTGCTGCTTAAATTAGAGGGGCTAAACATACATATATATCTATCAGTATATATTTCCTACCAGAATTTGTGCTAAACACGTGAACGGCTCTGGCTGCGGGGCTCGCCGTGTGAAAAGCATAAATACCAAAAGTCGCAGTTATAAGATATTCAGATTCAGATATCTGGCCTAGCCCATTGCATAATAGGCGAATGCGAGGGGAAGCGAAAACACACAAGCAAAACCGAAAGCGAATCTGAATCTTGAGTCTGAGTCTCTCGGGCTGAATCTGAATCTGGTTTTTCCGTTGGCTGTTCGATTGGGTTTCGTTTGCTGGGCTAACAAACAAATAAAACCTTTTTTCCACTGTAATTGCGGCGGCTTTTTAGGCGAAATAAACGAGGTAAAGTAATGGGCAAAAATTAAAAAACAATAGAACGCGCACTCACTCGCGCCAAGAAGGTTTGGCTTGGCTGCGCTTTGGCGACGCCTAACGGCATTAATCAAGAGTCTGAAGGCAGCAGAGCCTCGTGCAATCAAAAGACTTAAGACACAAACTTGGCAGCGCCCCCTAAAATGTACCGAAGTACGGTTTGTCAGTATGTCTGCGAGTATATGTATGAGGGTAGGGTTTTTTTTCTATTTATGACAAACAGCTATAAAAATGTTGCCAAAAATAAACGCCTGTTCGCCATAGAAGCATGCGCTAATGAGCCATCCATTAAGCTTTGAGGCGTGGCAAGTGTTACAATCGCATTTGGCCAACAGGAAATAGAATATGTAATATAACAAACAACAACTAAGGGCCAATGTCTACCACATGTCTAGTGGTGAAGTTCAAGACCCCTATTCAGGCTCAAATGATCTAACACTAAAAATAGCGAAAAATAGCGGTAGTAATTAAACAAGTAAATACATTAAATGGAAGTTTTTCGAAGGAAATCATTTCTTCCTCATAAAGTTTAATATATTTGTTAGTTAGTTAACATCAATGAATATTTAAAATCTAACTCTTTAAAGGAAATCATCATAAACCCCTTAGGTAATCCGCTCCAAATTGATTTATAAAACTCTCCATTCATTTTTCAAAAAAAAGAATCCAAACGTGTTATAGTAAATTCCTTAACCCATCCATCAAACATAATTATGGGCTTCACCTCCACACTCCAGTTAGTCTCATATATATTTCAAAGTTAATGACGTTGTCATAGAACATTTAACCAAATATATATTCCCACAGATTTGGAGCTTAGCTCAAAACAGAGTTGTAGATTCTCACTTGAGAATCATTGAGAAATCAATGGCCATTTGGTGGTGCTCGGTTTTGGAACAAATCAAACTTGAAATCTCACCCACGTCTAGAACGAGGCGTTGAACCACCACGTCATGTGGGTGGCAGCCCGATGACGACGACGACAACAGCTCTGACTCTGAGATTTCGCTGATCGTGTGGGTTGGCAAGCAAGGCAAAAAGCAAATAATATTCGTATATATTCGGACAGCAAACAAATCGAAAAGTGTAAAAAATGCCAGACACCTACGTGCACATCGCATTCTGTGTTATAGATACACCAATATACAAATATATAAGCACAGATATCCAGTACGATATTCGGGAATTACGTAATGCCCTAAACTAGGTGTGTTCGCTGCTGCCCTCTTCTACCAATTTTAGTCACGACTCCCGGACTCGACAACACTTTCGATGTTTGCTCTGCGCCGCTGACCAACTAAGCAAACTGGCCTGCAAATTGGTCAGTGCGTCAGAGACATTCCCCCGTTTGCCATTACCTTGCCCATTTCCATTCCCATGACCTTGCCTCGAGCGGAATATATAGAACACGGCGAGGAGTGGAGCTCATTCCACTCCAGCGGCGAGTGATGGCGAGTGCAACTAATTAGGTTCATTGCCAATGTCAAGTGTCAGTGGATGACATCAGTCGCGGGATCACTCATAAGTTGGAGGAGCAATTCATTTATTTCCACTGTTTTTTTCTGTCCCCCTTGTCATTTAATTTATGCAATCCAAGCAACGCAGTTTTGTCACTGGAAAAATACATTAAGCTTAATTTTATTTCTCATTTTAAACAAAAAAAACCCTGTCGGTTAATTTTTGCTTTTTCTGCCATTAAAAATATTTCTTAAATATTTCTCAGATCCACCACATTTAAGGGTATTATTTGCTTACAAAAAAATACCTGAATCGATGACCAATTTCGGTGATATTTCTTTTTACTTCTGTACTCTCCTGTATTGCCTGTTCAAGCTACAACTCATCGCTGTGCTTGGGCAGCAGCAAGTGATGATGAGTGATGTCATCTCAGAGTTGTTTACCTTTAGCTCTACGAAAAGTGTTTGTCAATAAATAGTATTTGGAAATCTGCATACCAGCCTCGCTTAGAACTGGACATGCTATGATATATGTGCTATCTGGCTGGCTGGCTGGCTTGTTGGAAACGCAACCGGATTTCCTATAATTAAGTCGGTTAGACTGCCTTTTGACGCCTCGTTGTCTTCGCGACATGGTTGTTGGTGTGTGGAATAATGCCAAGTTGAAATTTCGATTTGTTAGCCCGAGTGTATGTACATATGTTTGTCTAACTTTCGGTTTGCACAAATTGTTAAGGTAAAAGTGCGACGACAAGTGAAAACAGGCGAACAATTGACAATTGATCGCGGCAGATTTCATTACTGTGATTGCAATTGTGATTACAATCATTATCATCGGCGGTGGCTCCCACGTTTACACACACGCTGCTGGCTGGCCTTCTGGCGTGGCGTTTTGTGAAAGACTTGCTCAAACGTCAACATTCACATTCGCAGCTTCAGCCTCAGCCTCAGCCACCGCCACATCTACATCCAACAGCGCTGCCCACCAGATCTGCTCGCTTTTGCTGCGGCGAAATTCCAAACTAAGTGATTTCTGTTATTTTTTCAGACTTTTTTTTTTTGGTTGTTGTTGTTTGTGTTTTGTTATTTTTGTATTCAATTTTCCTTTTCGCCCGCTTCGTTTTGGCTTGGAAGCGACGAAACCAGTTTTGCTTTATAGCCAGATTCAGAGATATATGCACACACACTCGCGCACATTCGCTCTGGTGGAACCCCCCCGCATTTTTTCCTGCTGCCACTCCGGCTGCTCTCTGGAGCTATAGCTTTGAGCTTTGGACATGACGTCATGGTTTGTTTTGGCCAGGCCTAGAGAGCAGCCCCAGTCGGAGATCGAACTAAGGCTGCGGCTAAAACAGTTCGCTTCGAGCTGTGAGCGTGTGCAAAACGAAACGAAACTGAAACCGAAATCGAAACCGAGTCGCGTATGATCAATTGAAATTCTTCTGACCAATTTTTTTCCCCGATCATCAGTGTTTGAACGAGAGTTACACCTGTACATATGTACGAGTCGAGCGGTGAAGTGCAGTGACACGCGCTGTGAGTGAAGATCGAGAGAGAGAGCGAGACGTGCGATGGACGTCAAGGACATAAAGGGCGCCAAGGTGACACATGCGGGGCTGCTAAAGCATAACTCCGATGGCAGCACCGAGACGCAGAAGATCACCCACGCCGGACTGGTGGCCCGCAGTCCCGAGGGCACCGCCGCCAAGGGTATGAACATCCGAGGCAACGAGGATCTCTGGGTGGAGATCCAAGCGAACACATTCCGCAACTGGGTCAACGAGCACCTGCGCGAGACGGGAATGCAGGTGAGCTTATAGCAAACATACAATACGAAACATTTCATTCCGATCCCCCGTAGCATTCATAGCCTGTTATGTAACACTTTCTAACCGACTGAGTCTGATCGATGAAGCGCAAAAAAACAATTACCCAATCAATGGGTCGGGTCCGTTGAATATACATCTCGTAGAACTATCAATCGAAGCAGGGCCTGGGAATACACATAAATACAAATCGTTTTAGATTCAGGAATGTGTTCTCGGAAGCTCTCGGCTAATAGAAATAATAATATACCCTACAGAGGGAAATTAAATTAACAATTACAATTATAACACTAACCATTTAATTATATATTTTAAAAGATTCCCCATATCTGCAAATTTCATGTCAACAACTCAAGTAATTTGTTAATATTTCGAATATTTTACTCCATTTGAAATTTTTGATAAATCACCAGATAACTTGAGGTCATCCAAGTGCAAGTCTGCAGGGCCTAAGTCGCAATCGTCGAATGCATCCCCAAAATAGGATACCGAACATTCATTGGGTTTGCGCGTTCTCTGTATTTCGATAATATCCTTTGGTAACTTGTATTTAATGAACTCTATAATAAACTTTATTGAAACCTCATTCAAAATACAAGCATGAGTGTTTCATCTACCAGAATAAAATCATATTTTAGGGCAGACATTTCAAACCCAAATCATTCTACAAATCAAGGTTAAAGATCATAATTTTATATCCATAGTATATCGATTCCATTCAAGCTTAATATGAGCAAAATTACGACAGGTGACAGAGTCCATAAAAAATATCAATTCCACATCATAAAATGGAGCTCCGAGCTCTGGGCTCTTCCGCAAGTTGCCTTAAATGGCCCGGGCTCATAAAACTCAGCTCAAACGCCCCCGCAGAGCAGATACTTCAATGGCAGCCACTGGCTCCAGCGATTACAATTACAATTAATTCCAAGAGTACTCGCACGGGTTACGTACATACGTACTCACAACAATGCATTTCATTTGTCCAGGGACTTTTCGGTTGCGATTGTCACTCACAAACAGTCGGATTTTCTCACACGCACCGAACTGAGCGACCTAAGGCGACCATATTTGGCCGGTTGAATGCCAAGGCCGACGCATCGCATCGATTCGGATTCCCATTACCAGTTACAATACACAAAACAAGCTATAGCTTTTTGTCCGCGATCTTGTCCAGTTTTGTGTATAATTTTCGTGTGTTTTTTTTTTTGGCTGGGCCAAAAATGAATGCGATGAGCAAGGCTGAAGACCCCAAGTAAGCAGCGCTAATTGAGAGCCAGGCCGAAGTGACCTGAAGCCCGCGTCTATTTGGGTCAGCAAACCAAAACGAGACTGCCAAGTTTGCGCTTTTTTGCGCTGTTTACAAACCACTTATTCTAGCTCATGCGTACAATATGAGACAAATATGACATATGCATAAATACAATAAGAAAAAAGAGGAATTGTGAGGAAGATAAAATACCCTATACCAAAAATAGCGAAGCTAACACCTCCCAAACTTCGAGAACAAGGAGCTTCACTCTTTTCCAATTAAAATACTATTGTAATTGCCTAATTTAAATATAATAATTGTATACATGTACAATATACATATGAATATAAATGAAAATATAAGGCAGGAGAGGAATAAATAAAATCAGACTTGTTCTTGTAAATACTTTGTACCATGCTGATCATAGAGTGGGCGTAGGAGGAGGCATACATAAATTTCACATGCAAATAAAAATTCACTCTAAAAATGGGAAATATTCTGTGTCTGGTGAAAAATGCCACTCCCCTGTGTAACTTCATATCGTAAAAGCGGGATGAGGCATCTTAAAAATTTAAAGGTTGTGCGCACAGAATAATAACAGCAACAACAACGACAAATAACAACCTCCGGCAGCTTGTTAGAGAGCGATGGCGCAACTATGTGCGAGATTTTTATGGCATCCAATGAATATTTTCCTAGGCACAAACAAACAGCTACAGACACGCGATTGTCTCTGACTCCCTACTCAAGTTTGCCAGTTCGCCAGTTTACCAGTCCGCCAGTTCTCTAGTTCACCGGCTGAATGCTGACAGCCACCAGATAAAAAGCTTTATGTCAAATGCTTAAAATCGCGCACAATTGGCTGCACCCGGACGGAGAAAGCCGCTCAGTTGCGAGCTCAGCGAACCTGTTGGGTTCCCATGCCCATGCCCATGCCCCATGCAGGCGGCAGTTCACCTTGTAAAGTGGGCCAACAGTTTGCGGAAGGGGCGTTGGGCCGTTGCCGTTGATTGCTCATTAGGAAGGCTGCCTGTCAAGCGGCCTTCTTGCATATGAGCCGACATGGGAGGGCGGGGGCCTCACACGTTTGCTAATCTGTAATGGGAATTATGTACATAAGTACCGTCAAGTCCTAAGTTCCTAAGATTTGCCTAAACAATTGAATCATTTCTGTAAACACCAAAACTGTCGAGTCAGTTAGGAAAACTCGAGTGAGGGAAGTCGGTCTATTGTTGGGTTTAGCTTGTTATTTTCGGGAATTTTACAAGCTCCATTGTTTAAAATATGAATTTAAACAGATTTGTAATTCCTGAGACAATTTAAACAATGTTAATTGTTTTTTCTGGAGTTAATTCATAGAAAATTAGCCAAAAAATTCAAATTAAAATTAACGCCAGTCTTTGAAAATATAGTTGCCTAACAGTTGATTACTTCACTCTGTCTAATTAAAATACATAGTCTCCGATCGTCTCCCTTATGTATAAAATGCCTCTAACAATAAAGAAATGTTATTTTTTTTATATTTTCAGGTCCATGACTGGGCTACGGATTTCTGTGATGGTACTTGCCTGTGCGCTCTCGTCGAGAGCCTCCAGACGCGCCCGCTGAAGCCGTCGTGGAACCGGCGACCGGCCAATCAACATCACTACCTGGAGAACGCCACCACGGCGCTGAAGTCCATCGAGGCGGACCACATCAAGCTGGTGAACATCGGCAATGTGGACATCGTGAATGGCAATGTGAAGCTGATCCTGGGACTGATCTGGTCGTTGATTGTGCGCTATCAGATCGGTCGCAGCAAGTTCCCGCCGCGCAAGCTGATGCTCGCCTGGCTGCAGGCGGCTCTTCCAGATTGCAGAATCACTAATTTGACCACCGATTGGAATAGCGGCGTTAATCTGGCGGCGCTTTTGGATTACTGCCAGCCGGGCCTGTTTCCGCACTGGCGCAGCCTGGACCCTGGCCAGAGTGTGCGTAACTGTACGCAGGCAATGGACCTGGCACAGCGCGAATTTGGAGTGCCGAAAGTACTGGAGCCGGAGTATTTGGCTTCGCCCTGGCTGGATGAGCTGTCCGGCATGACGTACTTGTCGTACTTCATGAAGCCAGGTGGTCCTGGTTATAATGCCACGATGCGTTGGGTCAATACGCAGGTTAAGGATCCGGTTAAGAACTTTACGGTGAGTCGGAGAAAAACACAAAACGCGAATGGCGATTGCTCATTGTCCAGCACTGGATAGCGATTGGCGGCTGCATGAGCGTAGAGGCTAGGATTTAAAAAGGATTGAGCGCAGCATGTTTTAGATAGCTTTTAATTTCAATGAAAAAAAGTTAAGCAAAAGTATTTAATAAGAAATATTTTCACTTATGGCTCGCAAAATCAAATTCTTTTGTTGTGGCCAAATTACAAAACTTTTTTTTTTCCCAAAATATTTTTTGGCTACGCATATGAAAAAAGCGAGCAGCTACTGCTAACACTTGTTAACACTTAATTCGATGGCGATCAAAAGGAAAAAAGTTTATCTAAAAATCGATTAAAAAATGAAGTTTGATTGTTGTATATGTGTTGCCATTAAAAAACTGAATAAGGCGCTGGCGGAGACGAAATACTTATTGTGCTGTAGATATGTGAAGCTTGACGCCATTTTGCCGTCCATTTAATTTGTTGCCGCCCGTTCTTTAATTGTGTTTTAATTATAATTTACACTTGCAGACCGATTGGAACGATGGACGCGTTATGTGCGAAGTTATTAAGGGACTTGGCGGCCCTGCGCCTGCTCCGGAAAAGCTGAGCACCGATCCCTTCCACTACGAGAACAATATTCGAAAGGCGGTGGACGCGGGCGCCCGGCTGGGCGTGCAGCCCATCCTCACGGCCAAGGACATGGCCAACCCGGAAGTAGAGCATCTGGGTATTATGGCCTACGCTGCGCACCTGCAGTGGGTTCCGCCGCGCCCGCCACTGTCCGACCTGGTCAACGTTTATCTGGAGAGCACGTCCGGTCGGGTGGGCGAACCTGTGAGTACAGCCATATTTCGTTACAGTCGTGGTCAAAATACTAGCATACTTTTGTGCGATAATCCAGTGCTTTATTTTATTTACTTATTGGAAAATTACGCAACAATCGATGTTATACTTACAATAATGCCATTCCAAATATTTTGACCACTGCTGTATTAAATACTCTGGGTGCAAATTTCAGTTCATTAAGTTTTAATGTCCCTTTCACACGCAGACGCATTTCCGCATCGATGTGCTGTCTCGGGATATAAGCCTCAGCTCGGTGCGCTGTCACGTGGTTCCACCTTCCGGTCAACCAGGACAACCTGTGCGGCTGAATGCCCATGGCGAGGGTGTCTTTGTGCCAGAACGCTATGGCATGCACGAGATTGTGGTGGAGATCGGCGAAGACAGCCTGGGCGGGCACTTCTTCCGCGTTCTGCCTCGTTTGCTACAGGTTGCTCCTCCGGGAATGGCGCCCTGTGCCTTGGGCAGTCTCGTCGAGGTGCTGGTTAATGCCACGGGAGCGCCAAAGACGGAGGATATTCTGGTCACAGCAGTCTCCCCATCGGGTATCTCCCACAATTGTCCGCTGAAGAAGATTGACGAAGGACATAGTGCCATATTCAAGCCGGATGAGGCGGGCATTTGGGAGATAGCCATCACCTACCAGGGCCGTCATATCCAGGGCGGACCTTTCACCTGTGCCGTTTTTGATGCCTCCGGCGTATCGGTCCACAGTTTGGATGGAGCCATGCCGTTGAGGGCCCACACCTTTGAGGTAGATGCTCGCGGAGTGGGAGTTTCTGGAGAGCTGCACGTCGACATCGTGCACGACAAGCATTCGCTGGTCTGCTCTGTGGAGAAGATCGTGGAGAACAAATACCGAGTGACCTTTATGCCCAGGCAGAATGGAAAGTATAGGGTCTATATTTACTTTAATGGCTACGACGTTAAGGGATCGCCGTTCATGTAAGTGAATAATGCCTTATGCAAATATAATATTTTAATGTTTTATTTTATTACAGAATGCGAGTGGGCACTAAGGGAAGATCTGGAAAGACCCGCAGCAGTCCGCTGCATGACAGCAAGCACCGCTCGGAGAGTCCCTCGATGCATTTTATATCCACCACGAATACCCGGCACAATGATTACCGAAACTCCTCCCTGTCGAGGCACAATGCGGCGGAAAGAAACAACAGTTACTCGCCGCAGTATTCGCCAAAGTTGGATACCACAGATTACCATACATCCAGTTCCAGGTACTATAAGCGGGAGAGCGAGGTAAGTAGATTTTAAAGGGGCTATGGCATGCTACATACGGCATACGGGCTTACAATCACCTCCAATTATATCATCAAAATTGAATGTTTTGGCTAACACACACCCCACCACCATCCTTGGTCCCGACCCCAAACACACACACACACTGAAAACTACCTTCGACAGGAGAACCACACTTCCCCACCGCCGCAGCCACCGCCAGTTAGTGGTTCACCAAGTATCAAGTATCTGAACTCAGCGGATCTTTATACGGAGACCCTGAATGGGGCACGCCGTGATTCAAAGACATCTAACAGCAGCTCCACCAAGAACGATTACTACTACGACAAGGAAAATGAACTGTACAGTCAGCGGCGTGGGGTGACCAAGCCCAAATTGACGCCACCGCGAGAAGAGCGCGAACTGACCAGCACAACCAATACCAGCAGCAGCTTCCAACAGCAGAGACACCAGCAGCTGGCCACCAGCACCCTGACCAGATCGCTTAGTCCAATACCTAGTCCCACACTCAATGTAACTAAATTTTGTTTGTTTCGATTTGCTATTCAAAAAAAAAGAAGAGATCTATCCGAAAACCCGAGATTAACTCTTGCCTGCTTTGTGTGAATGCCTTGAAGTGATCCTTTACTAATCACAGTCTTCTATTTTCCACACAGACCCGATCTAGCGAGCTGCACACCCAAAGTCCGCTGACCATCAAGACGTCCAACCAATACGAGAGCTCTACGCGCAATGTAACCAGCAGTCCACGCCATGCCTCAGTTTCGCCAGTGCAGCGCTACTCCCCCAATGCCTATATTACCACTGCCACCCATCGTATGGGCAGTCCGGTGACTAGTACTCTTAACAAGGTATAGTGTGGGATGCTTAGCAGATATGTATATAATCTTGAAACTTATATTAAAATGTTCCTTTCCAGAATGGCTACGAATCGCGAACGGTGGAGAAGTCGTCGACCTACAAGTCCACATCAAACTATGTCACAGATTCGAATATGCGCTCCAGTCCCTCGCTGTACGGCACTGCCGAGAGGTTGCGTCGGACTGGATCTCCGGAGCCCCGAATCGACCATTCCTCAAATGTGAGGGTGTCCTCGATGAAACCGGCGTCGGCCAGGCGCGACAGTTGGGATGTCATCAACAAAACAAAGCATATGCTCTCGCACAATTCGCTCGAATCGCTGGCGAACATGACCGAGACGCAGCTGAATACGGAACTGCAGTACAATCGTCCGGATTTGGACCACGAGACGCACCGGAATACGCAGTACAATAAGTTCGCCCTGCACAAACAACAGCAGCAGCAGCAGCTGTCGGACTATCGCCGGGATTCCCCTGATGATGGAGGAGAGCGTTACAAGTAAGAGTCTGTGACACCACTTTGACCCAAATTTTGTAAATTAATCAATAGATACAATTTGTTTTCTGATTATGAAAAACTGAGACTAATTTCCACCCTTTTTCCAGACCCAGTGCCATTACAGTCAAGTCACATTCGAACAATACTTATACGGACAAATCCGGCGGCTATACAAAAACCGTGAAGGAGTCCAGCGAGCATGTGGTCACCGAGAGCAATGGCCATGGTGTTTCTCCTGGCTACGGCTACAGTTCATTGTCTAGATTTCGGCCTATAGACAGCAATGCCACTGGTGCTAGGGCCATACGGGTGCAGGATATTCCGAATGGCTCCATCGGGCGACCCGTGGAGTTCGAGATCGATGGCTCGAAGGCAGGCTCTGGCAATCTGGAGATCCTGGTTAACGGCGGGCGTGTCACCTCCTCGGTCCGCTCGCTGGGAGGTCAGAGGTTCATAGCCAGCTTTACGCCGCACGAACATGGAACGCACACAGTGCAGATCACCTTCAATGGCGAGACCGTTCCAGGTGAGTTTCGAGCTGAATAACTCTATGATATGTGGGTGGATAAGCTGTTCAGTTACCTATAAAGGCAGACCACTTAGAACTACATTTTTTGGCGATGATCTTAGATAAAAATACCTTACTACTTTTTCAATTGTCATTCTCTAGCGCGGAGCTGTTTAGATCAGACTTAGGTTTGCTATGAAGTGTAATCTAGGGATTTTTTTTGTTGATTTTCTGGGCTTTGTATATGATCTCTAATTCGTTTTCAGTATTTTTATATAAATTATTATTGTTTTCGTTAAAAGCCAGCTAGCGATGTTAATCAGTGGTTTTAGTTTCTAAACACATCTAGCCACTGTGCGGCGAATTCGTTTCCGTCTGAACCACCATGTGAGTCGCTCTCCGCCGCTCTCACCTGTTCTCACCTGGCGCGATCTTACGCTCGGGTTCGCTCTGGGTTTGCTTGTACCTGCTGGACGGGTTTCGGGCTGGTGGTGCTCCCATCGAGAGTTGCGTTGGCAGTCGATGATCGCGCTCCAAACGAAACTGACACGTCGACGGCATCTTAGTTAACGGTCGATCGCAAAAAGCCAGGAAAATTGGCAAGAAACGCACTGAAATTGTGATTGTGGCTCTTGAGAGAGTAAAAAAAATCAGATAAAAGTGAAGAATTGTTTGTTAAAATACGAGACAAGAACCCCCTAAGGCATAAACAAAACAACAGTTGGCAAAGACGAAGAATGGAGCTCTTTGAGCTCCCGGAATGTGAAGCGAATCGAAAAGATTCCGTGTGTGAGATTTCTAAGCCAAAGAAATATGCTAATATTCGCCCCTCCACTCTCTGTTTTTTTTTTCTTTTCTACTTTTTCGGGGTCTGCTGTGCGAACGAAAACCAGTTTAATGAACCTTTAAGCTGGAAATATTTCAGCTCGTCGTAGCTCCCAGTGCTGCATTGCTGTATCGTTGTGTCTTGGCCGAATCAATATTGCTAGGAAAACTGTCTCCGCATTGCAATTTTATTTACAATTTCCAGTGACAAAGGGGCGGCCATCTTGGTTCGCTCTTGGCCAACTGCAAATGCAGCAGCTCAGGCTACAACTCCAGCTCTTGGTCGAGCCAAAGGCGCAGCCACAGATACAGAGGCAGACAGGCATGGCATGCAGTTGTATGTGGTTCAAGGCGCACTTGTTGCATGCCTTTGCCATTGTGTGTATATATCTGTTGGTGCGGCGCAGGCCAGGCGGAAATCAAAGTCGTGAAAAACAAGGCGATTTCCCCGTACCCGCATACCTTTATCATCATGGGCCTTGGTCCGTGTGCCTTGCGCTCCTGCTGCAGCAGCCCAAAACCCGTTGGGATAGGTTGTCAGTCAGGTATGCGGCATCAGAGGGCGCGACAGGTATGCGGCCGATCTCTGGCGGAGATTGCGATTTCTTGGCCACGTCGCCCAGTTTGCCGCTTTACCACTTTCCACCGATTTACACTCACGAAATATGCTTAAAGTTTAGCCATCGTGAGCAAACATTTCGATTTCGTTTGGCTCCATTTCGTTTCTTTTCTGTTTAACAATGAACGAAGCTGAGTGGAGTGGCCACACCTCTCACTTCCCCCCACCGACTGAGCCCGATTTTACCCTCCTGCTGCTGGCTGCTTTTACCCGCCGCTTTTTGGCCATTTCCGCTCTCAACATATTGGCACACATTCCCACTTCCAGCGCTTTTCGGCTGTTTGGGATTTTTATGAGCCACCGTCATTCAAAGTGAAACTGCCTGCCGCTTGCCGCCTGCCGCCTGCCAGTCCGTCGTCTGTCTGAGCTGTGCATAATTTAATAACGAAAATTGTCGAAAAGCAGCAACGGCTGCGGAGGCATTAACTGGTTTTTTTATTTTTGACGCGCCTCCAGACCCCCTCCCATGTAACCCCAACCCCAGAGAGCTGGAGTTCAACTTGAGCGATAAATGCATACATATTTAAAACAAAACGTATTAAAGAAACGTATAAAAAGACTAAAGTGTCGTCGCCGGTTGTGGAAAAACGCGATTAAAACGTGCGCCGAATCGTGGTCGTGCCGCGATGTCATTTTGTGCAACGCTCGGCGGATTCTTTTAAGCGTTTTCGCTAAATCGTCTTGTCTTGTTGAAATTCAGATTGCAGCTCGCACTCGAAGCATAAATGCCTCGCGGCTTACATATAAATAAATCATTTACAACTCGCTGACATAATCGCTACACGAAATAGTTTTCACCTCTTCCAAGTTCAGACGTGCCGCCAGCGATTGTGATTTGATTCAACAAAAGAATAAGGTCTGCTCCACGCGCGTTTTCAGCCTCCTCCATTGACACCACATCCCGCCGCCAGCAATCTTGCACTGTCAACAGCAGCAGCCTCCAGTCTCCAGCCACAAAACGTAAATCTCTTTCTTTTGTAACATTCCAAAAAATAGTTTTGGTGTAACGGTCAGGTTCGGACTGGGATTTAGAATCTGGATCCGAATTAGAATCAGACCTCTGCGACAGCTGCGGGCCATCTAACGGGCTATTGCGGCCAGTCACGTAACCGCAGGCAAAACAAAAAACACACACCGGGGCTTGCACTGAGCGGAAAAACGTAGACTAGCCTATAGATAGAAAGACCCTGCATAGGGTTAGACATTGGTTATGCATTATTCGTGGATTTTCATGAAATTGTTTCAAGAATTTATACTATTAAATGATGTTATATATAATTTCAACGTTGAATTTTACAAGGTTATACCTATCAAGTATAGAATTAATAGACTAAAAAGGTACTTTTATCTCAGAGATTTATCTTTCAATTATTTACCAAGGCCAGAACTCTTACATAATTCAGTCCCCTATTTTTTCCACAGTGTTTGTCTATAATAAATGCCTATGCAGATTGAATAACAGCGTTAGATGCTTACTGCACTTGTTCTCCGACCGGCAGGCAACAACTCAGCGCTGCGATTAGCACACCTCCAGCTGGGAAACCGGCCAGAAGAGCGGCAGAAAGTCAGCTAAGCTTTTCGGTTAGACGAAGTGCAGTTGCTCTGCCTTGTTCTACTCTAAACTTGCAACACAGCATGCCTTGCAGCGACACCGAGCGGCACATGCAACATATTCTCTACGGCCTGAGCTACGGACCGACAAACTTTAACTGGGTATTGCGTTGGATTCTTTAGAGCGGCGGTCGCCTAACAGTAACTTTTTGCATAGCCGCTAGCCATGAGCAGAGTTATGAGAATGCGATAACTGATTAATGATGGCCCCAATTGGCCGAGCACCGAAAACAAACAGCCAGAAACAGTTACAAGCAACTGTAGTCCAAGTCCGAAGTGCTAAAAGCAAACAGAAAATGGAAAAGGGTGACACTTCCTAGCCAGAGATTTTCGGTTTTCATAGCTCGAGCTTGGACGGATAGAGGGGAGAAGTTTTTCCCAGGGAAAGACAAAACGAACGTTAAACTATTCAGCGGCAAGGGAAAATGTCAGTAGTAGTAGTAGTAGTGGTAGTAGTGACTGGGGACCCAAGTCGAAGCTAGTTTTGAGCTATGACAAAGCGCCACAGCTCGATTTTTTTTCCATTGAACTGGCAACTGACCGTTGCAGCAGAAATTTTCATGGAAAGCCATAAAAGCGGCAGCACAGCGACGCGGCAATACAGCAGCAACTGCAAACGAGCACTAAAAGGAAAAGTGCAACAATTGCAAAAAGAGAAATGCATGGAAAGTTGCAAACAAAAGTAAATTTGAGCGCCAGACAACAAACACCAGCAAAGACCCAACCGTGTCCAATAAAAATGCTGTGAGATGTGAGATGCGAGTGCCAACAAATAAGCGAACGTTTAACGAGCCAATTGCCAATCGGCCCCGCCATCGCAAATTGGCAGCCGCCTAGCTCCAAGCCACTCGATTTCGCGGCTCCTCCAACAGTTTAATGATGCTTTCGGGTTCGTTTCGAAACATTCCTGAACTAACTCTGGCGAATTATGTCGCTCTTGTCTAGAGACTCCATTCGCAATGTAGGCGCTGCCACAGATACACAGATGCAGAGGCCAGGCACCAGATACGCAGCTTTAGATACAGATACCTACACAGCTATAGATACAGATACGCACTTGTCGCTGGCAACGAGGCGGCACAGATGGAGATTGCGACAATTATAATGAGAAGCAGCGAGAGACAATGCAAAGTCGCAGCGGAAACCTTGCCGCTGTGCTGCCGCATGAAAATGCGAGGCTTGGTTGAGAATTTTTGATTGAGCAATCAATTGGCCGTCTTTCGTGACTATATCCATTTGTTAGTTGGGTTTTGCTTGAGTTTTAGAGCTAATATAATATTAATATAATCAAGCCATTAAGTATTTATAAAGAGCTCAGTTAGCTCAGTAATCAGATCAAGACCACAATGAAACAAGCTCACGAATATATTATCCAAATAATATCACAAGAGCACAGCTCAGATTTTGCTCAGTAATCTTGGGCTTACATCTAAATGATGATAGAGAAAGTAGGTGAAATGTGTGTTTCAACACATGAAATCTTTGACCCACCCTCTGGCAGCACACACTGTGGCATCCATCTCAATTACCTGAGCTGCAGGTGCATGCGATGGCTTTGTGGGTCAAATATCGTTTCTTGCGCTTGCCATCGCTCGTTTTAGATTAGCTCTTTAAGTTGACAAGCCATTGTGGGTCATTAGAAACTAATGCGTCTTTGTCTTTCTCTCCATTTTCATTGCAGGTTCACCGTGGCACGCTGAAATCATGTCCTCACCCGGCCTAACCGCTCTGGGCGAATCCACTCGCCTGGTACCCGCCAATACACCGGCGGTTTTTGAGATACTGCCGCCTCCTGGACAAAGCCTAAGTAAGGGCGAGTGCGTGGCCACGGTTCTGACTCCCAACAAGTCAAAACTTAACGCCAGAGTCACCCATGAGGCGGCAAATGGTGCTGCTCGCATCGAGTTCGTGCCCACCGAAGTGGGCACCCACGTCATCGATGCGTCCATCAACGGCACGAAGATCGCTGGCGGCCCGCTGATCGCCAAGGTCTACGACTCCAGCCTGATCCAGGTGACGGAGGTAAATGGCGGCGTGGTCGGCCAGCCGTGCCAGTTCCGCGTCGATGCCAGCGCCGCTGGCGAGGGCCAACTGGAGATATCCATCAACGAGGGAGAAGTGCCCAATCATGTCCAGGTGGTAGGCGGTGGCCGCTGCCTCGTCTCCTTCACGCCGGAGCAGGCCAAATCGCATCTTATAGATATCAAGTTCAATGGCGAAACGGTGCGCGGCTGTCCCTTTGTGTGTGCCGTGGCAGATACCTCTCGTGTGCTCCTGAATCTCTCCAACCTGGAGTTGATCCCGGTCAACAGGCCCTCCTCCTTTCACATCACCGTGAGCGGAGGCGGTGCCGCCGAGCTGGCTGTCAGTGTGCGCGGACCGCAAGGGGAGTTGCCAGTTCGAGTCACTGGAGACATCCACGCTGGCTTCACCGCCGAATTCACGCCCACCAATGTTGGCGGCCACTCAATAAATGTGGAGTACAATGGCTTTGCCGTCCAGGGAACCCCCTTCTTGGCCAAGTCCTATGACGCCAGCAAGGTGGTGGTGGGCAGCGTATCGCGCGGCACTATGGGACGGCCGGTGCAGTTCACGGTGGATGCGGGCGATGCCGGTGAGGGCAACTTGGAGATAACGATTTCGGCCAAGGGACAGAATATTCCCACACAGGTGCATCCGCAGGGCAGTGCAAGGTAAGCAGATACTTTTTTTTGCAAAAGTTTACCTCTCTATCTCCATTTATATATTTCGTAGAGGTTTTTCTTGTTTTTATTAAAGAGCTTTTTAATTAAAATGTTTGCTCAATTTATTTTTCCACTTGAAAGACTTGATTGAATGCATGTTTTCATGCAAACATTTTAAAAATCTTATGAAATGCATTTATATTCAATTTGTTTGTTTAATGTTAGTAATAATTACCAAGAAATACATTTAAAGTTATGATGTGCAGCAAGTGAAAGCTTATATTTAAACAGCAAGCAACTAAAGATTTTAATGTAAGCCTTTGAATGCATATTCTTTAATATAATCTTTTTGTTTTAATTTACTAAAAACTTATTCGCTACTTTTCCTTACAGGTTCTCCGTTTCGTTTGTGCCCACCGAGTCATGTGAGCACACAATCAACGTGTCCTTCAACAAAATGCCCGTTCCCGGCTGTCCGATAACGGTCAGCATTAGCGGCGGCGTGGCCGGGCCTCAGGTGTCGCTCGGCGGACCAGGACCCGTGCATCAGACCAATTCTTTTGTAATCAATCACAACGGCGGCCGTTTGGAGGATATCGAGGTGAACGTGGAAGGTATGTAGGCGGCCAGTTGGGCTGCTAGGGCAGTCATGTACCCACTCCTCCAGCTCCCGCTAACCCACCAATCATCATCAGTTTGTGTGTGGTGCGATTTGCCACCCCCTCATTGCCTCTATTTGTGTTTTGTGCATTGGTTTTTAGTATTAAGGCTCGTAATTTAATTGCTCGTTTGCTAAATGTTTGTGTCTGCCAAGCGTATTATTCGATTGGATCCATTTGCATACATATTCCCCACTCCCCGCCCCCGTATCTGGTAGCAGTAACTGTATCGGTATTTGTATCTGTATCTGTAATTCGTATCTGCAACTCGTATCAGTATCCGCATCGCACAAACACTCTCACATTTCACGCACTCAGACTTGTACAGTAAAATTTGTATGAGCGGAAATCGTTGTGGAAACTTCCAAGCATGCCACACCTCCCACTTCCCACTGCCATCCACCTCCTCACCTCACCGGGCCCCACTAGTAGTGGTTGATGTCTCAGGCTGAATCTAAAGACAAGGTGCTGCACTTGCAAGAGTGGATTTATGGGATGCGCAGTCCCCCGTAGAAGTTGTGCGTGTGTTAGTGTAATTATGTTGCCCATATATCATTGCTTATACAGTCGAACTTCGTTAGCAAGGAACACGGGTCTTGAAGATAACTTAAATCTCTGGAAAATCGAAATTTAGCTAAAGAAGTTTTGTTTTGAATTGTTAACTTGACCAGTTTTCCATGTTCCTTTAAGAATTCATCAAGGCAAAGCCAATTACAAGTTTATTTTCATTGTTCTATAAGCTTTTTAATTAAATTCTATTCAAGGCCGATTAGCGTAGTTCGACTGTTGTAATTTAAGAAATCCGGGTCCGTCCGAAGCTTTTGTTTGGTGGGTACTGCCTCGAATCGCCCAATGTATGCAAATATGCCGGAATGTGTAATCCTCACACAATCCCATAGAGACCATTTAGTTGCTATTATTCCATGTAGTTCGACTCCCGTACTCCCTGTGTGTGTTTTGTGTGCCTTTAATGATTGTTGCTGTGTGTGCTCTCATTGTTTGTAATGATATGTGTCCTTTTTGTAATAATGTTGCTCACTTTTGTATCTGTATTATATATTTCAGGACGGCGAAATCTTTTGTACTAGACTATATCTTATATATATATAAATATATATGCATATACTTACTTATATATATATTACCTATAATATTAAATGCGGGAGCAGTCTCCGCGCTCTCCCCTATACATATTACATATATATATATATACTATTCACCAGGTGTATATATAATTTGCTAACAGTCCGAACCACAAGATAATAACCCCAGATTCCTCAGATGAGGGAAGCTCTAAGCCAATACCATAACAAAATGAAGTATTTACTAATGTCCGATTGTTTACTAATTTGTTTCTTACTGATTAATGTGTAGAATTACTCGAATAAAAAATAAAAACAACAAAATACATGCAATATAGGTTGAAAATATATCCAGCAGGGTCTTGCGTAGGGTTACTTGGGAGTACTCGTATTTATTCTGTACTGTCTCTGACCTGACCCCCTGCCCCATGCTCCGTTTACTAACCGTTTCTGGCACACTGAATTCAATATTTAACCCAGATTAACCGCACACCTCCAAGTAAATGACTCCAACTAACCCCAAGACCCCCAACACATTCAGAGTTTTCACAGTTTCTCAGTTAATATGCCCATTACTAATCGAGTGAACATTTTTCCAAATTTTTTCGCTTCATTCGCGACTGAAAATAAACACTAACCCCCCTCAACTCAACTCAACACAACACATCTGACCCAAACGAAACCGATACCGTTGCCCAATTATTGAATCGAATTTCAACAAAACAAACAAACGAAATCAATCTCAAACTCGTTTCCGGCCGCGTCGCAACCGAAAATCCAAATCATAATCAAAATCAAACCAAACACAATAATTAATCAATACTAAAATCGAATACGAATGCCAAATGTTAAAATAACATCAACAACAAATGCAAATCGCTGGCCGAATTAGGACCTGCTGGCCAGTCGGTTCCCGCACAAGTGCATCAGTCCGCTGATGGCGTCTTCAAGGCAGAGTTCGTGCCCAGAGTCGTCGGCGAGCATCGCGTCAATGTCACGGTCAATGGATTGGCCACCGCTGGGAGTCCATATGCAGCCAAGGTGAGTGCAGGGAGAGGAAGCCGAAATTTACATCCTGTTAATGATATATTTCAAATTTTTTTAGGTCTACGATGTCAGCGCCATCAAGGTGAAAAATGTGAGCAGTGGAACTGTGGGCAAGCCGGTGACCTTCCTGGTTGAGACCTCCCAGGCTGGACCCGGTAATCTGGAGGTCACTGTAAACGGCGGCCGAGTACCCACATCAGCCCAAGCCCAAGGACAGCACACCTATGCCATCAGCTTTACTCCTCGCGAGGCCGAGAGTCACACCGTGGAGCTGCGATTTAATAGTCAGGATGTACCTGGCTCGCCTTTCACTTGTCGCGTGGCAGCCGCCGCTCGCATCCAATCCCCTGAGACGATGGACAAGGTCAGCGTGGGCCGCCTGTTTGAGTTCGTAGTGGAGTCAGACACGAAGCCAACAGTGGAAGTTCTTGGTCCTGCCAGGCGGAGTGTGCCTGTAAAGATTGATCCCCTGGGCTCATCCACGTTGGGCTACAATGTCAAGTTCGAGCCCATGGAGGTGGGCGATCATTCGGTAGAGGTCCGCCTCCCAGGCGGTGGCCATGTGGAGGGCAGCCCTTTCCTGCTGAAAGCCTACTCTGCTGAGAAAGTCATCGTTACGGATATCCGAGCAGGAGTCGTTAATAAGAGCGTAAGCTTTGGAATCAATGCCTCGCAGGCTGGAGCTGGTAACTTGGAGATCATTGTGGCCGTCAACGGCAAGAATGTGCCCAACTTTGTCCAATCTGAGGGCAATGCCCGGTTTAAGGTGAACTTCAAGCCGACGGAGGCGGCCACCCACTCGCTATCTGTACGATTCAATGGACATCCGGTGCCAGGTTCACCCTTCAGCTGTCACATAGCCGCTGCAGCTGCATCACCTTCGATGGGCTTGCCCCGGGCCATGGCCATGGGTGAGTGCCTGAAGCAGGCTGCAGTCAAGATGGACAATACTTTCGAGCTCGAAGGCTTCGAGGGTACGGAACCGCAGATCTTTGTCACCTCGCCGTCTGGAGATAATGAGCATTGCCAATTGAGTCAGCACGACGGAGGCAGCTACTCTGCCTCGTTCAGACCCACAACTGTGGGTCGCCATCTAATAAGTGTAACGGCCAACGATCAGCACATCAATGGATCCCCCTTCAGCTGCAACGTGTTCGATGTATCCAGGGTCAGCATAAGTGGGTTGGAGCAGCAGTATGGCCCAGCCAATCTGGGAGTGCCAGTAACCTTCAGTGTGGATGCGGCAGGAGCTGGAGAAGGAACATTGGAGCTGGTGGTCTCCACAGATAGTAGCACCGTCAAGGCGGAGGTGGTGGCCTGCGCCCGGGGACTCTATGATGTTACCTTTGTGCCCCAGAGCACGGAACCGCATTACGTGAACATCACCTTCAATGAGGTGGCCGTGGACGGTAGCCCATTCCGAGTGGATATTCAGCAGCACACGCAGCACATACAGATTGGCAGCTTGGCGGCCATCGACTTCCCGGCTGATGATCAGATTGTGGAAATTTTCTCGCCCGATCAGAAGTCTGTTCCGTACTCAATCAACAGGCAAACAGCCGAGTTCCGTACGCACATGACCGGGAACTACACACTGCGCTTTATAGACCGCGAGACGCGTCAGCATATTGGCTCACGCACACTGTGCGTCTTCGATCCCACTTTGGTGAAAATCACCGAGGTAAGCGAGGCTTTCTGCCATCGTCCGGCCAGCATTGGAGTCTCTTTGAATGAAGCCGGCCAGGGGGATCTCTCGGCTCTGGTTCGCTGTGGCGCTACCGAGGTGCCGCACACCATCCGCGGACCCAGCAAGGCCGGAGTGTATGAGATCGTTTACCAGCCCACTCGAGTGGCTCCGCACAAGATTAGCATCCTATTCAATGACGTGCCCATTTCCCTGAAGCCCCTCGAAATCAACGTTCTGCCCGCTAGTGCAGGCAAGGAGATAAGCGTCAGTGGATTGGGATTATATCAGTCTCGCGTGGGAAAGACGACTTCCTTTGCCATCGATACGGTCAAGAGGCCAGCTAGGGAGTTCGATGTGGTGGTTTCTGGCCCAGGAGGCCAGGCCCTACCGGTGAGGTGCTATCAGACCAAGAACGGCCACTTGCAAGCCGAGTTCACCATCAACAAACCTGGACAGTGTGTGATTGGTAGGTATTCCATATGAAGCCAAATGACTTATAATAAATCTAACCTTTTCCACAGAGGTGCTCCACCAATCGAAGCCACTGCCTGGCAGTCCCTTCACCTGCGAGTCCTTCGACAGTAGCAAGGTGACCACGCAGGGTGTATCCAAGGAACCGCTGGCCCTGCACAGTCCAAATAGCTTCACCGTCCGCACCGATAATGCCGGAACCGCCGAGCTGGAGGCGTTTGCCATCTCGCCTAGCAACCAAAGCCTGCCTGTACTGATCAGCGAGCAGTCGGAGGGAGTCTACAACGTGGAGTTTGTGCCCTCGCAGCCGGGCAACTACAAGCTGACACTGATGTACGGCGGAGAGACGATTCCCAGCTCCCCGCTGAACTTTACAGCCTCCGCCAGCGGAGTACGAAACGATGCTCGGGCAGCTGGCCATGGACTGGAAGTGTGTCATCGCAACAAGGAGGCCTCCTTCGTTGTCTACTGTCCCATTGCCCCAAATGTTCAGATCGAGCGATTGGATGAATATGGCGAGCGGATAGAGCCCAAGATCAAGGCTCTGGGCAATAATGAATGGCGCATCTCCTACACCATCCTGTCCGTGGGCAAATACGAGATCCGAGCGAGTTGTCCGAATCGAGGTAGTTTGCCGGGATCGCCGTGGCACATCAGCTGCGTGGAGTCCAACAAAGTTACACCTGTAGGTGGCTGGGGAACATTGGTCGATCACGATGGTCGGCTCATTCTTCCAGCTCGAATCATCTTCGAGGTGGAAAATGCGGGACCTGGCAAACTGGTATGCAGCATCGATGGAATCGAAATACCCGTGGACAAGCTGGCGGACGGTAAGATGTGCCTGAACATCACCGGCGAAAATCTGGCTGCCGGCGAGCATGATTTGGATTTAACGTGGAGCGGCTTGACCATTACCCAGTGTCCAAGAAGTGCGTTCGTTACCGGCCAACAAGCTGCGGATAAGGTTCAGCTGATGGGTCGCGGATTGGCTGCCGCTCAGGCTGGAGAGGCGGCGCATTTCACCATTGATGCGTCAAATGCCCCGGCAGGCAGACCAGATGTGATTCTTACCAGTCAGGACAACACATCGCTGCCGGTGAGCCTGGCGCAGCCTCGACCCAGCGAAAACATTTGGCTGGCCTCGTACACACCACAGAAATCGACCACTGGCACACTGAATCTCTCCGTCAAGTGGAACGGCCGACTGGTTAAGGGATGTCCGCTAACGGTGGCCGTGGGCTCCTCGATGGATGCCTCAAAGGTGATTGCCTCCGGCGAGGGACTGCGTCACGGAATCGTGGGCAAGGATATCAAGTCATGGATAGACACAAGGAGAGCCGGACCTGGCGAACTCACTGCCCACTGTGCTGGCGTTCGCAAGGTTGCCTATTGCGAGCTGTACGATCACGGCGATGCCACATTCACGCTGAACATCAAGCCCCAGGAGCCGGGAAGGCATTTGTTGACCATCAAATATGGTGGACAAAATGTCCCCGGATCGCCATTTGCACTTAAGGTGGCCGGTGCTCCCGATGCCAGCAAGGTAAATTTCTGGAATTATTTATTTGTCATTTTTAAACTTTATTAATAAATTTCTTTGTAAAAGGTTCGTGTTTATGGACCGGGCATAGAGCATGGTGTGCTGGCCACCTTCCAGTCTCGCTTTATCTGCGACACTCGAGGTGCTGGCGCCGGTCAACTGACTGTGCGCGTCCGCGGGCCCAAGGGTGCCTTCCGCGTGGAAATGCAGCGGGAGAGCCAAAAGGATCGCACTATTCTGTGCAAGGTAAAACAATCGAAAAATATCAAATCTTGGCAAGTTTTCAACTAAAACTCTTTAATTTATTAGTATGATCCAACCGAACCCGGCGACTATCGTGTGGAGGTCAAGTGGGCGGGCGAATTTGTGCCAGGATCGCCCTTCCCCGTCATGATCTTCGACACTGAGGAGGAGTTACGAAGATATTTGCAGGGCATATGAGGCCAGCTCAACCACCATGTCATTGTCTTCCCCAGTGGCCTCAGCCCATTGCCCATTGCCCGCGATCAAGTGCGCCGCAAAGCATCGACCTGTACTCCGCTGTAGCTGAACCAAGTCCATCCCTTTGTAGTATATTTAAATAAGCTAACCAGATACCTAAAGAGTTATATATGTTATATTAATCGAAGCTAGCTAACTGCAAAACAGAACGAACCGAATAACGAAATCGTCCCTAGGTTAATCCCAAAAGAATATATTAATATAGATTAAATAATAATATGTTGAGCAATGTATAAACTTGCAATTGGTTTCATTATTTAGCCCTGTATGCAATACACACACTTAAATACATATCAGCGTTTAACATAATTTTATTTATATGAAGTGGGCGTAGGAATAGTGAAAATACAGATGTAAGAACTCAAGGTACCTTCAACCAATTCCGTAAAAATCTAAATGTGTCTACGATTAGTTATGGGATTTACTGTGAGGATCTAGCAAATATATCGAAATTATTATTCTCGGAATTCAAATCTTCGGGCAGAGCGAATTCATGGGTAAAGTCTTGGCGATAGGTTCGAACAAAATCAATTACATTCTCCTCTAGCTTCTTTCTTTGCACCGCCTCGACACTACTCCTAGGTCCTTCATTTCTGTGGCTCATTAGAAGCATGGACAGCAGGACTCTGCGATTCTTCAGCTGCAGATCCTCGAATCTTTCATGCATTATCAGCTCCGTCCAGGGCTGTTGGAAGAAGGTTAGAAAGTTGGTAATCCAGCCGGCCTTAAAGCGGTTCCGTATGTCGTTCAGCAACTTGGCATGCTTGCCGCAAAAGAATTCCAGGAAGTACATCCTTTTCTCCTGAAGTGCATGCATGGCATAATATATATTTTGGGATTTGTTTTGTGATATACAAACCTTTTTGGTGACGCATACAATCTCCGTCACAATCATCTTTAAGTTCAGTCGAATGCGCACAAAGTCTCCATCTTCATAGGTAGTCATATTTTCGGTAAAATCCACCGGGAGCTGGCCAATGAGTAGCGGTTTGGGTAGAATAATTTTGATGATGTGATAACCCATGGGCAGCATGCCTGTGAACGAGAAAGGCCTAATGAAGCGCTGCTGCATTACAATTTTCAACATGTCCAGCTCGAAGGCCAACTGGAAATGAGATTGAATTGAATTTAATGTTACGTTTTCAACTCCACGAAGGATCACTTACCTTCTCGGCGAACTCCTGTGGACTGGTTGAGACGAACTGGTAGTTGGGCAAGGGCACGATGCTTATATTTTTGCCCGCAGCATAGATGTTGGGATCAGACGTACAGAAACGTGTATTGACCACAATACACCTGTCCACGAGTTCAATGTTCGCATCGATAAGAACTGCGAGGGAGTGAAGTAAAAATCGGTTGTCGTTATGCATTTTAGCCCACTCACTGTTCTCCAAAGACGAGGTCATGTTGTTAAAGTTATAGTTGACGAATAGATTGCAGTCCAGAATAATTTGCTTTTTACCCGGGAACGTTGTAAACTCCACCCTATTGATACATTGGTCTGACTCGTTACAGTAAAATCTAGAGAAGTTGGTTGATAAGTAAACCGTGATACCCAGATCGGCAATCATATCCATTATTATCGGATCCAGTGAGACATCTGCACAAGGATTGCCCTGGTCTTCGGGTGCAGCCATCAGGTGGGGCTGCACGTACGTTATGTTCTTGGCCTGGGCGCCGTGGGTCACCATAAAATGTAGGCACTCATAGGCTGCTATCCCATAGCCGTACAAGATTATGCTGTAGCCTCCCGCCGATTGGATAATTTCCCGTAGCTTGTGGTAGAAGATGATCCGGTCCAGTCGATAGTTGTTGACCACATAGTTGGCTGGCGGCTGGCGATCTTCAAAGTGGCTATCCTCGAAGCCGAACTTCTCGTCATCCATTAAGAGGAGTTTTTCATAGCGAATACTGCATCCGTCGACCAATTCAACAACTTGATTTGGTCTGTCGGGGATTTACCATAAGGATTGGCTGTGATCTGTATCCCACGGCTTGGGTAACTACTCACCTATCTATTTTTTTCACTTTTCCGGCGACGAAGCGCACCCAGTGCCTCATGTCCATGCGCTGCGTGGAATCCCTGGCAAAGGGATGATCGTTGCCGGTGTTCACATAGCAATTCCTGCCATCGCCACAATGAGGGCACTTGAATTCGCTGTCGTAGGCTGCCTCCACAACGCCTTGCGGCACCACTATTGTGATATCCATCAGGGGCAAGCAGTTAAACTTTTTAAACTTGTACAAGCTGCGTGGAAATATAATGTTTTTGTTAATTAAAAATGAGTGTGTCTTGTTTCTAACTCATTAGTGTTCCATGCAAAGATAATGATGCGAATAAAACAACGAGCTATTTCCGAGAAACCCACAATTAGCAGGGACTGCTCAGTCCCCAGGTGCTTGGTGGGCATCAGATTGTAACAGAAGGCACGGACGCGAGTGGTGACCTTTTCCCCGCCATGCAGATTCATCAGCTGGGTGGAGCGCCTCCGGAAAACGGCAGAGGTAAAATGGTTCTTTTTCATGCGTTGCGGCTCCAAAGGCATCATTTTGTACATGAGGTCATTAGGCAAAGAGATACCCTGGAAAGAAAAACGAGAGGCCTTCAATTGATTTTCCCTCGAAAAAAAAACCAATCAATCCTTCACACATGAAAATAATTGATGTAATAGAGCTCCTGGTAATCATCGTACAAGCCTACTGTCCGAAAGATGGAACTGCTCCACATCTGGAAGAACGGATGCAGCTTGAATATGACGACCTCTCCACGGTTGTGGGTTAAATTGAACTGATCACGGGGCAGCATAAATAGCTTGCAGAGATCCCCATAGCCCAGAAAGGGTCTGCAGGACAGACAAGGATCGGTTGAGTTGAACGAAACCTGCCTTGAAAACCTACCTCAATATAATGAATCCCACCGGTGTACATTCCGAAAGATCTTTCGATTTACCACAGCGAATGGTAAAACAGCTAAATTCACTATTAATATTCTGAAAAATATCCTGATAGATCTGGTTAAAAAGTTGCAGAACCTCATCTGTGTAGTTGTCCAGGCCGGTGGCTTCCTCGTCAACATCGGGATTGATGGTGTACCTACTAGCGGATTGCGCTGTGATAATGTTTCTGATTTCATTGACCTCCTCCATCTGCATACGGGATACGCGGAGTTCGCCAAATATGGTGCTGCGATTGGCAACAAATACGTTCTCTTCGACCGTACAATTCGGACGAAAATAAGTGGGCTAAGATAGGGGAATTAATATGTCAACTCCTAGACTATATCCGCTATATCCTTTCATCTTACAAGAAAGAATCGAAGCAACTCCCGCTGACTAGCAGTCAATGTTACGGTGTTCTGTATCGTTGTCACACAGTAATCGAGATCTGGGAAGGCGCCGAACATTGCTGACAGCGAATAGAAGGTATACTCGGGCCGCACCAGATGATGCAACTGATACATTTTAAGCAGAAAGGCATTGGACACCTGGGCCAAGACCTGGGCTTGATCTTCGCCAGGTGCAGTCTCTCCCTCTGGCAAATCGAAGGAGATTATCAATCTATCTTTGTAGGAATTGTAATAGTACTTTTCACTTCGGAGTTCTGAACATGGGACCCAGTATTAAGTTAAATTAAAGACAAAATTTCCATGTTTTGCCGCTGTCATTTCTTACCATCGTAGATGTGTTTATACTTGGCGAAGAGCAATTTCTTTAACGCAGGATCTTTTTCCTTTACAGACAGTACGGAGTCGAGCAGCAGCTCACGGTATCTCTCGTTCATTCTTTGTGTAGTGTATAGGGCCTTCGATGCTATATACTCCGTAGAACTGAACAACAGGAAAATCTAAAACTGTATTAGCTTTTAATAGCCACGAACTCACACTACATCGTATTCATAACGGCCATGCTTACGACCCGGCGTATATTTGACCAGATTACCCATTCGCTCCAAATGAAAGCTCGTGGCCAGCTGCTCCACGTCCATAGAGTCCGACAACCACATAAGCCCAGCTCCCTTGATGCCTTGGGTGAACTCTTCTTCAAACTGCGAGACGATTACGGCTTTATGGGCACAACAGATGCAATAGACCCACCTCAGCAATAATGATCTGTTCGGCACCCTTGGCCCCCTTATTTGCTGCCTCCATGTCTAGCAGGTGCTCAGCAATATAAAAGTCTCCGTGCTCTTTTCGCAGATAAGGGTCCTCGGAATCAATCATCTCGACAAGGTCGTCGTTATCCTCCGGTCTGTCATAAAACAAAAGATTAATGTCCATATAAACACAAGTCAGAGTTTAAAAACTAACAGGGCCTTGCGAAATGTTAGTACTGGCATAATATCCTTCCGATGGATCACGATGATCGAGGGTGCAGTCGCCATCTCGGCGACAGTCGAACTCTTGGGATAATAGCATTTACCGAACGCCTCGACTGCATCATAATTCCCAAATGAAATTTCCGGCGGCCTCACCACGATCATATAGTTAACCTGGGGCTCGTGGTAGAAGACCTCCAGGATAATCATCTTGATAATTGAAGGTTTGTTATTTTTGCAGATAAAAAAGTTGAAGAATATCGTGTTAATCAGCGAGAGGGAAAAGTCTAAGCTTTTGGGGGAAAACAAAAAACTTTAAGAAGCTGCTCCGATCGGCAAAGATTCTGCAAAATTTAACCAACCAGAAGCGACTGTTGAGCCAATGCTGCCACATATCGTTGACCAGAGCTGGGATATCGGGATGAAAGCAGAATGTGCCGAGGCCCAGAAGTTTGTGAAACTCTTTTTCGTTGTAGAGAAGAAAGCGGTACGCATTACTTTGGCAGAACAATATTTCTAGCGGCGGCGTTGCCTTGTACCCAAAGTACCATGTGTCCTTGGCCGCATAGAGATCCTCAATACGCTTAACATCCTGAATTCCAGCTAGATTAATGAGAATATTCTCCTCCTTGGTTGCCATTTTTAAAAAATCGTTCTACATAAAAAATGAGAGCTGTGTATTTTAGTTGGGAGCACTACACATAAAAATCGAAAGGTACAGAAACCGATTGCTTTGATTGGACAATTTAGTCCTCTGACGGAACCGGAGACGACTCTGACTCTTCCTCCTTCCAATTCCATGAAAACGGGTCTGTCGACGTGAAATCCTCGGGTAGGGCGAACTTGTGCTTGAAATCCGCCCTGTTTTCCCTTAGGAAATTTAGCAACTTCTGCTCCACATAGCGCTTATTTAGCAGGTAAAAGTCTTGATCGGTCACATCTTGAAAGGGGCCACGATTCACATTTTTCTATAGATTGAATAAATTAATAAAAGAACAATAAAAAAATATGCATATACACCCACACTTTGTGCGGTCACCGCCATAGTTTTCAGTATACTTCTATTCTCCACCTGCAATTCCCCAAAACCCTCGTGCATTATCAACTCAGTCCAACCCTGTTGAAACCATTTCAGAAAATCATGAATCGTACCGGCCTCAAAGCGAGCCTTTAGATTATTTAAAAGCAACTCGTGCTTGCCAACAAAATGCTGAAGGAAGTCCAGGTAACACTCCTGGAAGGCATAGAAAAGAGGATTCCGCTGAATACTAATTCCCAGGCAGCATAGAGACACACACACACACCCAGCTTAAAAAAGCTGGATTAGCAAGTTTTTTTTTATTTTTACATTTTAAAGCTAAAATCGATTGCTCATCGTTTGCCGATTTTTTACCACCTTTTACTTTTTTTTGTGACAGTTTTTTTTGTTTAGTTTCGAAGTTCGTTGTCTAAGTCTTTTGTAAACATATTTTAAAGAAAAACATCATAAAGCGGCCAAAGTTTGAAATACAGCTTGCGGACGAGAGGAAGCTCACATGCTGTAGCTCAAACAAAAGACTTAGGCAACGAACTTCGAAACTGAACGTGGTAAAAAATAAGCAAAAGGTGTGAAAACATGGGCAGCTTTTTAAATTAAGAAAATAAAAAATTTCAATAAAATTCAAGCTCACACACACACCCGTTTCGTAACAACCACTATCTCATCCACCACCATAGTCGGCGAAAGGCCCACTCGAAAGAAGGTATTATCCTTGTATGTGGTCCTGTTCCAGGCATAAGTTAAAATCATTTGGCTGCCGAGAAATCTCCGCGGCAAGGTGATCTTCGTGATGAAGTAGTTCAGTGGAAGACTGGCCTGAAAGTAGGCTGGCTCCGCGAATCGGTCCTCAAATTTTTTTATAGGCGCAATTCCCAGATGATGTAACAGCTGCGCAAATGGTAATTCTACATATTCAAATCGCATATGTGGCAGGATCTGCAAACCTCACCTTGCGGGCGATCTCTAGCTCGCTAACGTACTTGTACTGATAGTTGCACTCTCGCCGCAACTTGATGTAGTTGCCTGCCGCATAGATATTTGGATCGTTGGTCTGGAAGCATTCGTTTACCAAAATATTGTCGCCCTCTAAGTCAATGCCAGTCATTTCCATCCCTAAACCAGAATAAAAGAAACGCTCGGCAAAAGTAATCTAAGGCCTGTTTCCACTTACATTTTCTGTGAATTGGATTCATGTAACCCTCCTCGAAGGAGATGAAAAGATCGCTCTCATAGGTCACCAGGTGGCGGCGGGGAAAATGCTGAAAGACCACTTGCATAATGAAGTCACCGGCCTCATTCAACACCCAGTGATCAAAGTTGTAATCCTCCAGGATCACTATGCCGCTGTCTGTGAGCATATCGTTCAGGATGTACTGCAGGTTCATGTCCCAGTAGGGATTCTTTAGCTTTGCCTCTTGCTCGTTGCCGGTGTTCCGATGTGGCTGTATGAATACTATCCGGGAGCAATCAACGCCATGTTTAATCAGAAACGAGACGCACTCGAAGGTGGACAAATTGTTGCCATATACAACGACGCAATAGCTGTTCGGATTGTCCTTCAGCAGAGTCCGTACTTTGTAAAAGAGCAGGAGCTTGTTCACTCGACTGTTTATCTCCACAAAGTTGCACGGACTATTAGACATATCCTCGGTTCTGGGAACCTTCAGGACGAACCTTCGGGCGCACATTAGCAGCAAGGTGTCATAGTAGATCTCGCAGGCATTCGCCTTTACGAACTTCTTCTCACTGTGTGCGTTTGTGAATGGAAAATCAAAATAAAATAAGTAAAAAACACTTTCCCACCTGTTAATGAACTGCACCTTGCCGGGTACAAAGTGCACCCAGTATCGCATATCCATGCGCAAGCAACAATCCCGAATGTAGCAGGAAACATTCTGATACGACATATAGCAAGAACGATTGTCGCCACAATAGGGACACTCGAACAGGTCGTCGTACTCGGCTTCCATAACCCCCGGACTGCAGATAACCGTAACCTCTGGCCAGCTTAGGCAGGTGTAGTTGCTAACGTTGCTGAAGCTACGTAGATATGTTGATAGAGCTCAAAAGTTTAGAATTAAGTCCCTAGTGCTCACTCCTTGGTGTTCCACTGGAATATGAGCAGCCGGAGGAAGGCCTTGGTCATGGCGGTATAGCCAATAACGACAAGTTTCCTGTTGGTGCTAAACCACTTGTTTGGTTTGAGTTTGTGTCTATAGATGATCAGGAAATCTTGGGCGAAATTCGTTTTGGGAAGACTTAGACGTTCGCTTATAGACTCGGCATCTTTAGGGACCTGAAATTCCACAGGAGCCTTTTTTATGGGACGGGGCTCCAGGACCATCATCATTTTCTTTAGGTCGTTGCCGAACTTGCTTTCCTGCATGCACAAACCCTTTTTTCGTTTTTCTTTGTAATTAAATCCCCCAGCGACTTACATGAAACGAAGATATGAAATAAAAGTCGAAAAAGTTCGTCTTCCTGGCCAGATCCCGAAAGATCTGTGCGGAGCAGACCGAAAAGAGTGGGTGGAGGCGCAACGATATGATTTCAGCCCTCACATGATCCAGATGGCTCTCTTGACGGGGCAGGTGATAGTGATCGAAAAGCTTTGAATGGCTGTGGAACTGCCTAAGCACCACGTAACCAATGGGCGTATTGTGCTGAATGGACTTCGACGAGTTGCCGCACCGAATAGTAAACACCGAGAACTCGCTCAACGCATTCTCCAGCACATCCGTCATAATACTCTCGAGGACTTTCAGTTCGTGCTCTAGTTCCGCCCGCTCGTTGACCATGGAGAGGTAGGAGACACCCTCCGAAGACATCGATGGAGAAAGCGTTTTCTCCGGCCGATTTCCCACAGCCAGGTCGAGCACCACCTGCATATCGTCCTTTGTCATCTCGTATATGCTGATCTCTCCGAAAATGGTGCTGCGGTGGGTGATGAACACTTCGTCCATGTCGGGTACACTAGTGGGCCGTGTCATTACCGGCTAGACTTAAAGAAATTATAAAATTCAAAAGCAAAATTCGGCCTTACGACTTGCCATGAAATATGTCAGGACCTCGGTGTGACTATTTATGTTCCTCTCCTTTTTGTTCACCAGCATTATGCAGTAGTCCTTGTCCGGATAAGCGCAAAACGTGGCCACCAGACAGTTGAAGAGGCACGGCAGGGGGAAACCCTCCTGCGCCACAATGCACTTAAGCAGGAAGACGTTCGAGGCCGCCTCAATGGCCTTTTCTCCGGCAGGATGCCCTTCGGTGGGGTAAACAAAGTTGATTTGGGTGGGCTCGTTTCGCATATAGTAGTCGCCACTGCTGAGCTCTGAGGGCGCAAGGATTTAGCGAGAATGTTATCTATTTGGGATCAACTACAGGTCTCACTATCAATAATGTACTTGAACTTTGAATGCAGGGCCTCGCGCATATAATACTTATTTGATTCGGCGACCTCCTGAATTTTGCCCTTAATAGAGGACATTCTTATCTTGCCCGCACTGGCCACGCTGTCAAAAGATATCCCATCGAAAAGGGTTTTGCTGCAGTCTTCAGATGTTAAACACCTACCTCATGCCACTATCAATCTTCTGGATACCACCCAGAATCGTCATATTTTGCAAATCGGTGAGGGCATCCGCCGTAAACATGCTGGCCGGCGCCCTGCGGTTCACTGAACTGCAGGATTTACGTTAATAATATATATATATATTTATATTAGTCCTAAAAACGCTTGCCACTCAGGGATGCACACTCACAACACAGTCAACGCTTCAAAGTGGAAGCAACTGCCTTCGATGCTCTTTACCAGATTACCAAAAGCGCTGACCTCGTAGTTCTGCACATAGAATCGAATGTCAATGTCCGTGGACAGCCACATAAAGACGGCAATCTCGGCCTCTTCGTTGTTGTTGCTCATCTCGCCAACGACAAGCAGATTTTTCTCCGCGCCTGGATCCTGACTCAATACCAATTCCGCTATGTAAAAGTCACCTAGTTCCCTGCGCATCTCTGGCATCTCGACCTCTTGGATGGCAATTATGTCATCGTTGTCCTCGGCTCTGGCGGGTATACAAAATAAAAGATATCCTCGACATGGAATCTTCATGTCGAACTTACAGCGCCTTTCGATATGTAATCTGTGGCATCCGCTCGAAGCGATCCACAATGTACAGCGATTGCGTGTTGTAGTTCTTCTCCGCAGAATAATCCCGTGGAAAGAAGACTTTTGCTAGCTCTTCCAGATCCTCGAAGCTCTCCCTAAGGTGAGTGGGTTGTTGCACAGTGGGTGTCCTTACGGTAATTATATACCAAACCCTATTTTCGAGATAGAACACTTCCTTCATGATCTCAGGAACCACACACGGATAGTCGACTTTATAGATGCAAAAGTTACAAAACAAAGCGTTTAGCCAGCTAATGGCGAAGGTTAAGCTGCAAGGCGAAAGGCGGGATCAACAACTAGGAAATATAAAGATCGTATTTCGCGGTATACCAGTATCTTATGGACAACCAGTCCATCCAGCAGTCGGAGGGCAGAGCATTGACGGCGGGATAATTGCGAAACTCGGCGTAGGCCACCAAATCGGAGGTTGCCTTGTTACGAGCCAGCAGCCTGTGAGTTTGGTAGGTTTGAAAGAGGGACTTCTTGCCGCGATACTTTGGCCGGATATTGCCAAACCATTTGACGCCTGGCGACCAGATCAGCTTGTTAATATCCTCCAGATCCTCCACTTTGGCAAATAACACCTCGAAAGTCATTGTGTGTGTATTTATCTATTGTTTATCTTTATTTATTTATATTGTGTGGGAAGTGTGCCATCGAAATGCAAAAACATATTGTGATTGCTGCCTTAAAAATGTTTTCTAATTTAAATGAATGCCTGCTTAGATTTGAGAAAGAGAATTGGGTTTTTATTAAAGAGTTATCCCATCGATGTCATAACACTTGGCCTTGGCATTCTCGCATTCTTCCTTGGTGCCCGCCTTGTCGGTGCCCTCCCATTTGAAGTAGGGGCACTCATGCTTCTGGTGATAATCGCTCATGCACAAGAACACCATCAACAGATAGGGACGACAGGCGTTTCTCAGGAGCACCTTGGCCCCGGGACTGGCCTTCAGCAGGTTGTAAACACCGACAGCATCCTTGCGACAGAAGTCGTACATGGCAATGTGGTAATCCTTTTCCTTGGGTCGATTCTCGTACATCTTTTCCGCATCGAGCTTGACCATTTTCATGTTGATGGTATCACCCTTGCCAATGTATTTCTTCTGCTTGTACAAACACTCCACAAAGCACTAAGAATTAATAATATAATTTAAATATTTAATGGGAATTTAATTTCCATACCGAAAGAAAATGCAAGGTCTTGCCAATATCCGTGTCTCCGTCCATGGGCAGCTTGGGGGAATGAATAACGAAGCATTTCGTTAGGTCTTCCTCGTCACCAATATAAAGCTCAGAGCAGCAACCATCTCGCTGAATGGAAAATATTTTAAAATTTACAATATTTATTACCGAATTATTTATTTCCCTAAATAGCTTCTCACATTCTTGCCACACTTCTCCTCGGTCAACTCCCCGCTAGAAGTAGCCACCGCTGTGGTGCTCTCCTCAGGGTCCTGTGCCCCTGAAATTACTACCAGGACTAAGGTTAGCCAATAACAAATATGCCTGACCATCGCTTAACGAATGGTTGTAATTTACGATGGCCAAAAACCTTTATAACATCAGCTGCCGACCTCATTATTTGCATAAATTGGATTGCTTAATTAAATGTAACAAATGGCATTTGTAATTCCCAAAGTGCAATGAGCGTAAAAAGGTACAAATATTTTATATTTTCCGACAGTTTGATGACTTGACATTTGGCAAATTGGCAACGATTTCCTGCTAATACTTTAACGATTTATTTGGGGACTATATAAAGAGTCAGTTTTAGCTGATTTTGTAGGAGAAAGCAGCAGCAGAGCCATGAAGTTTATAATTTTAGCAAGTTTTGTCTGCTTGATATGGGTAATAATAGCTCTTTAGATTGAAACAATTATAATATTTATTAAATACAAATTTATTTTGTTTAGTTTGCCAGCGGCATTAAGATTGACTGTGAAAATCCAGAGGCCATTAATGAGGAGCATATCCATTACTGCTGTAAGCATCCCGAAGGCCACAATGACATCATCGAGAGCTGTGCCAAGGAAACGGACTTCATGCTGCCCAACCATAACGAGGAGGCGCTGGTGGACATCACCGCGGATCGGGCCATACGAGGCACCTGCTTTGGCAAGTGTGTCTTTGGCAAACTCAATCTGATGAAGGACAACAACCTAGACATGGAGGCTGTTAAGAAATATTTCAAGGACAAATTTGTCGACGATCCGGAATATGCCAAGGAAATGATTAATGCCTTTGATCACTGCCATGGCAAAAGTGAGTACAAGCTGATATCATCTGCTAGGATATCTTGTTAGGCATTTTTTATTTCCCACAGGCGAGGAGAATACCTCAAAGTTCCTATCGAAGCCTCTGTTCAAGCAGATGTCCCAGCACTTCTGTGAGCCCAAGTCCAGTGTGGTTCTGGCCTGCGTGATTCGTCAGTTCTTCCACAACTGTCCAGCGGATCGTTGGTCCAAGACCAAGGAGTGCGAGGATACTTTGGCCTTCAGCAAGAAGTGTCAGGATTCGCTGGCCACCCTTTAGATTTTACTGTAAAGGAATTTGCAATAAAAATGATATCAATATACGTTTAACGATTTTATAATCTGTTCTTAAGTCGAAATAAAGGGAATTAGGAAAATGTGTATTGAATTTTGTGCTTAAAAATAAAAATTAAAAAAGGTTATATACAAAATCAACTATTTAAAAAGACTTTAAATATTGTTTAAATCAAAGAGCAGCCCTTTTTCAAGATTTGATTACTTAAAAAAAACCAAAGGGAATATATATTTTAGGTAAATGTGTGTTTAATTAAGAAACTTTAATTCCTTTTCATAATTCTTTTTATTCATATTTTTTTATAATTTTCACATAGTGGTCAGCACATCCTTGCATTTCTTGGCAAAGGCCAATGTTTCCTGGCATTCGGTGGTATTGGACCAACGATTCTTCGGGCAATTATGAAAGAAGTTATAGATCACACAGGACATAATGATGCTGGACGTGGGTTTGCAGAATTTGGACGTACCAAAGGCCCTTACAATTGGCAACGAAAGGAACTGTTCAGTGGCTGTTTCGCCTAATAAAAAAAGGATCATTTTTCACATTACAAATTACGATTTTAAATTAAAAATAAACTCGAATTACTTACTCTTCGAGTGACATTTCTCGTAAGCATTCAGCATTTCCGTCTCATACTCTGGATCCGTCTTGTGGTATCTTTTGTAGTAAGTTCTGACTTTAACCATATCCAAGGTGCCATTCTCCATCAGTTTGTAATGATCAAAGACACACTTGGCCCAGCAAGTGCCCACCATGGCCTGGTCCACAGTCACATCCTCTATGGCCTCCTCGCTGGGATTGGGCAAAGGGAAATTGGTCTGTTTTGAGCACGATTCGGTGACATCGTTATGTCCATCGGGATGCTGGCAGCAATGGTGAATGTTCTCCTCATGAATCCGCTCCGTGTGCCGGCAGTGGACGCGAATAGCTAAGGTGCTATACTGAATGGTGAAATATCAATAAAATAAATAAATTTGTATAAGAAAAGGATAGTTCAGTTTATTTTTAGGGGTTCACATGGCAATTGTGTTGTCTTTGTTATAAATCGAATAAAAATCTCTCAAAAATACACACCAATAAATGCGACAGAATCACACAGAGAATCACAAAGCCAGTCCTCATCTTGTTGACAGCTTTTCAGCGATTGCCCCCTCGTTTTATATGTCAGTCAAATGGTTCCCCTTTGATGGACACTGTCCCCTCCTAATGGCATTTTGCAATGTTCCGCATTAATTTAATTCGCATCCATTATTGTGGCAACAAACCTGGCAACGGCCAGGTGAACAGGCGGCCACTGAAATTCGCGTCATGGTAACGCCGGCAATCAAATCGTTATTTATTTTCCGAGGCGCGGCTTTCGTTCGCTTAATTAGTCTTAGATTGGCCTTTGAAATTTGATAAGCTGATTTAAGGGAAAACGCTAAAAGCAAGCAAGATGGGTAAAAAGGGTAAAGGCAAAGGCAACAAGTTGGCCAAAATGTCCGAGGAGGAGCGTGCCCGGTATCTGCAGATGAGGGCCGACCAGGAGGAGGAAACGCGGCGCCGCAAAATGCAGCTTATTTCCATGTACATGAAGGTATCAGTTACCGATTTTAATAGAAAATAATTAAAATCAATTAGGCATCTTTCGAAATAGAACAAACTGAAAAGGGAGGATGCTTTTGGACGGTTGAACATGGCCAAGATCAACCAGGAGTGGCGCAGCATTTTGCGCCAGGTTAAAATCCAGGAGCTGCGTCGTGAAATAGTCGACGTGGAGTCCTTTTTCCAAGAGGCCCTAAAACGCAAGGACCAGGTTATCCATCGTTTGATTGCCCATATTGAATCCACCGAGGATATGTACGCCAACTTGCAGCAATCGCATATGGAAAATATTACTAAAATTGTCGGTGGGTTTATTATTAAAATATTTTTATCCTTGACAATAAAGATTGCGACTAAACAAGAGGGAATTATAAAAGCAAACACCTTAATAATTAAAAATCTATCCTCTAAACTAAGACACGCATCGTGAACGCATCGAGTTCTTTCGACGCATCTACGAGGACGACAAACAGGCGGTGCTGAGCGAGTGGGAGCAGGACTCTGCCGGCTTTAAGGACATGCACGCCCAGAAGCAGCAGCAGCTCGAGTGTGTCTTCTACCAGCTGGAGGAGACGACCGACGGCGGGATACGGGACAACCACGAGCGCTTTCTGGACCGCTGCGAGGACCTAAAGAGCGGGGTAAGTGCGGTTGGGAAACTAAGTGAAAATCATGTTGCCATGCTCCTGCCAATCCTCGCACTGAGCCTTCGCGTACTCCGACATGCACTTGACCAGCTCCCGGGAGACGGTGCACTTGTTCTGCCTGTTTCGGCCGACGTTGTCCAGATACCGGAAGCATTGCTGCACCGTGTCCGTGAAGAAGCTGCGGAGCTCCCTGTCGCGCAGATCCTTGGTCAGCAAGTAGCTCACCTTGCGCCGGTCGGGCATTCCATTGCCATCCACCTAAAGGAGAATTAAAGATGGAGAATATTTATAGTCCATTTACTGGATTTAACATTAAATCCAAGGAAGAATTAGCGATAAGCAAAGACCTACCATATTCATCTCCTCGAAAAAGCACTGGGCCACACAATGACCTCCATCGCCTCCGCCAGTGTTGTTCCTGCCCTCCTGCTGCCGGCTCAGGCTGCGCTGCCACCGGTTGCCATAGCCACCGCGTCCTCCCTGATTTCTATCCCTATCTTGCTCCCGATCCTCATCCTGATTGCGTCCAAAATCGTAGCCATGTCCACCACCACCTTGCCTGCCTGTCTGTCCCCGTCCTCGATCCTCGTTGTCATCCTGCCGCCGCATGCAGCTCCGAACGGTTCTCTTCAGCTCCGCCTCGCCCAAGCCCTCCTGCGATCGGCATTTGAGGCTGGAAATGGTTTGGGAGCAGATGCTTAGGCAGATGACCAGCAAGATTAGCAAGCGCATCTCTGTAACTGATTGGGGAAGCAGCAGAACCAACTCCATTTATAGTGGCCGCAAGTGACAGCTGAAATGACCACCTGACTGACACACAATGCTCCCAGAGTCACCCATCAATCCTCGTTGGGGAATCGCGTGCCATTTACGTTATTTAATTCTTCATTTAATTTTAAAATTTTGCCCTCACAAAGATGCAACTGCAGCTGGAGCAGATCACCTCTAGGGGAGAGGCCAGGCTGGAAAAGCTGTGGCAGGAATATCAAACCGTGCTCGCCGGCTATTGCCAACACATCGAAGGCTTCTATTCGGAGTATGTGGATCTCAAGCAGCGGGATGAGGAGGCAGCCCTCCAGATCAGCCAGCAAACGCATGAAATCGAGCATTTGGTGGACCAACTGGCCAATCTGCGTCTGGTCTCCGAGGAGTTCTATATCAAGCAACAGGGTCAAGTGGAGCAGCGGCAGTCCATCAAGCAGCAGCTTACGGAAAGACTCCGAGAGCTGCGCACTTGCGTGGAGGACGAGGTGGCCCGAGATCATCAGTCCTTCAAGCTGATGTCCGTGGAGAGCTACAATGCCCTGGAGTTGCTCCAGGAGATGGTGGGCAAGGGGGAGATACTGATCCAGCTTTCAGCCGTTTGTGCCAAGATGGAAACAGAGCGGGAGCGGATGTTCCAGCTGCCGGAGATTTCTCGGGAGATTATAGAGATACGTGAGGTGGAGGATCAAGAGGCTGGCACATCAACCGATCCGGCTACTGATATCCTAAAGGTAATTGATTTCTTGTAATGGTTATGCCATAAGGATTTTGTTCTTATTAAATTCCAGGACGAGGTGGGCGTGGTGCCTCAAATGGACACTTTCTGGCGGCGGGTAAACAATGTGGCAGTGGATGTGGCCTGCCTGAAGCAGCAAAAGCGTCGCCTAGAGGCAGAGAACGCACAACTGAAGGCTCAGCTGCAGGAGTATCTGGTGAATCTAAATATCGCCAACGGCTCCAACAGCCACATCCACCAATACCTGGCCCGGCGGCCCAAGAGCATGTCCGTGGACCGGGTGTCGCGTTTGCAGCTCCAGCCCAAGCAGGTGAGGAGCGCCCTGCCCACAGGACGGCGTCCTCAGGCGCCCACACCACCCACATTCCATCTCCATTCAGGGCGCAGTCGAGTGCCTGCCTTCGAGGCTAATTTCACGAATGTGGTACGTTCGAGGAACTTGCTCAGGGGCAGAGTGGAGCTGGCCAGGATCAACTGAGATGGGTGCTTGAAAAATTTATAAAGTGTTCATATGAAAAATAATAATAATTTCAAATTAAATTCATGTATGAATATGTCATTCTATTTTAAGAAATATTATATAAATAACAATACAATAACCTTTTATTAAAGAATAAATGCAAAGTAATAAAATTATTACAACTTTAAAATTTAAATTTAAATTTAGCAACGTTGCCAGATCCTTAAACTAAGGTGGTATTTAATATATTTTAGTATTCCATATCGTATCGTTCCGCAGAAAATGTTGGGAGATTAGCTATTTTAACGTGTATCTTTTAATCATAGAAACAAAAATAGATAGTTTATTAAATAAACTAAAGCAATATAGAAAATGTGGCTTAAATTATAAGATTTAGAAAAAGAAAGATTCGTCTGAATTGTACCAAAAAGGTATAAAAAAGATAATGTTTTTTTAGTTTTGACAATAATTAAGTACTCCAGATACTTTTAGCTATTATGGTTGACTTGCTATAATCGAGGACGGATGTGGGCAACACTGTCCCGTTCTGCCACATCGTTCCGCTGCGCCCTGCACTCCAGTTCCGGTTGTTCCATTGCGCTCTCCGCAATACAATCTCTCAGATACAATCCAATTGCGAGTTTTCACATCAATTGCACGGAAAATAATTAATTTTCTAAATAAAAGTAAGTGCGTTGCAAGGATATAAGTGATAGAAGTGTGAAGCTAAAGCCCCTAAGTAAGCATCAAGACTGAGGATATGTGTGTGTAAAGTGCAGCTGCTGTCGAGATGTAAAATATTACAACGCGGAGGAGTTATAGATACAACACACTGTTATAGATACAACAACAAGCGGAACGAGGGGGAAAGCCGAGGAACGGCTAGCAGGAGAGAGTGGGAAGGCCCGAGTTTGGGGTGTGGGAGTGCGAGCGAGAGGGTCGGCGGGTTCTTGTTCTTGTAAAATTACCAAAAAGAAAATTCGTTCGGGAAATGTGGAAAATGTGCGCGAGAGCTGCTGCTGCCTCAGAAAACAACCCCGAAAAGCGAGCAATCGACGAGTAAATACCAACAAAACTTACACTGCGCGGCTGATTAATAAGAACTAAAAAGCGCAATAAAACCGATTTTTTAAAAAGATTCCCCAAAACGGTAGAGTTGAATGAAAAAATAAAAAACGTTATAAAGAAAGTGTGAGAACATCATCGTGAAATCAAACTCCGAATCAGAATTTGGATTGTAAATTTTCGGGGCTCGCCGCCATCGAATGGCAGATAAACACACAAAGAGAGATAAATACAGAAATAAAATTAATGGAAAACCAGCATAGACACATACAGTGAGTGCTCGGTGAAGTGAACCATCTGTCGAAGGAGTCTCTGTGTAGGTGGATAAGTGGGTATTTTTGGAGATGTCAACTTTATGAGTGTAAGATAAAGGAAAATAGGTAAAATTTCATTATTTCATCCTTTTAACATTTCGGATATTGCATTTTAAAGGTTTTTATGGTAGTCATTTTATTGATAACATATAGGCTAGTTACCTTTCCTAATCAGATTCTCTTGATAGTTTATTTTGCCATAAACATCTAACTTTATGTTTATTATAATTTTCTAAGACAACATAGAATCTAAAATAAATTCAGAAAATTGTTTTTGCTATATATTTCTTTAGATTCAGTAACAACAATCAAGTAATTTGATTTCAACAAAATATGTATCTAAAAGATTGCAATAAAATGTAGGTTCATAGTTAATTAAAAATTGTTTTGATTCTAAGGTTAGTTGTTTTCTTTTGGTATCCTAAATCCCAAGCAGTTTTATAGTAATTCTCAATTTTATTATAAATATTCATTCACTTCGATTAGTTATTTTCCCTGCATCGAGTGGACACTGTACGTGGGTGTGAGTGCCTGACTGAGGAGTGTGCGGTGTCCGCGTGTGTTATGTGTGTATGTGCTTATCACATGGAAATGCAGGCGGCGTAAGTGGAGCAGTCGAGAAATAATTTGGAATTTTGGACAGATAAAAAGCACATAACACCACACATAAACCCCTTGAAACCCCAAAAAAAAAGAAAAATAATAAAATAAAAACGAAAGGCCACGCCTTGCCATTATCCTAACAGCTGCCCACAACATTTCACTAACTCATATTGCCACCATCAATCGTAGGATCCACAAACGCTACAATGATCGCCGCTCCATTGAACCATCTGAATAATCAGCTGTAGAGTCACCGCCAGCCAGCACCTCCTCCTATGCATCCCGATCTTCATAGCATCGCCATCGCCTGGAGCACGACTAGCACAGCTACTACTATTAACCCTTGTCCGAGCAGCCGGGGGAGCAGGATGCTGCTTCTGCCGCTGCTCCTTGGCCTCCTGGTGGCCCTGCCAGCAGTCAGAGGTAAACTACCAAGCTCATCCGGATTTCCCCTGTCATCGCAATGCCATGTATCCTGATACCAAATCCTCCTCCTTGCAGGCCAGTACCAATCGCCGCGCATCATCGAGCATCCCACGGATCTGGTGGTGAAGAAAAATGAGCCAGCCACACTCAACTGCAAAGTGGAGGGCAAGCCGGAGCCCACTATCGAGTGGTTTAAGGTACACAGTTATAAATATTTAAAAAATCCATTAAGTTAAATTTCTAATTATGAAATTATCGTGGCTTAAAAGGTTAAACATAAAGATTTCTTTTGGAGAAAACCCAAAAATTATCGGGGCTTAAATGGTTAAATTTAAAGATTTCTTTTGGAAAAACCAATATGTCACAAATAATTTTATAAATACGAAATAACGTACATTGGGAATAATTGCTTATCAATATATGTATATAAATTGAATGGTTTGTTTTGTTGATTCCAAATTCTTTAATCTGTTTCACCCCGAGGGCAAAGAATTTATTTATATCATTTTCAGACTGCCAGATTTTTGTTTATTTGCTAAATCCTTGATACTCACTTAACATTTTTGTAATTTATAAAAGTATTTCCCCTTTTCTAAGTAGAATTAACTTTTTAAATTATTATGATTAAGGTTGTTTTTCTGTAGCGCCAAAAATCTCCATTTAATTTGGAGATGGAAGATTAGAAATAGCCAAGAACTATCGATATTAACCCTTTTTTCTTGGCCATTAAAAAACAGATTAAAGTTCGGGGTGAATGGCTTCTTAGTTTCCCATAAAAAATCCTTTTTATCTGCAGGCGTCATTAAAACCTTAAATTTATTCAAAATATAAAGGCATTTACGATTTTCCCTCAAGTGTAAGGACAAACCAAAAGCTTAAACCTTCAAATCTCAACTCAATTTCTCACTTTCTTAACCTGGGTTTTAGGATGGCGAACCCGTCAGCACCAACGAGAAGAAGTCACATCGCGTCCAGTTCAAGGACGGTGCACTCTTCTTCTACCGGACGATGCAGGGCAAGAAGGAGCAGGACGGCGGCGAGTACTGGTGCGTGGCCAAGAACCGAGTGGGCCAGGCCGTTAGCCGTCATGCCTCGCTCCAGATAGCTGGTAAGTCCATGTTACTCCACACCACTCCACGCCAGTTCCAGTCCTCCAGTCCGTAGACTGGTCTGCCCACACGCGAGGCTTTGTTACTGACTATTTTGCCTTTATTTCTTTTTTTTTTTTTGTTGTTCACCAGTTTTGCGCGACGATTTTCGCGTGGAGCCCAAAGACACGCGAGTGGCCAAAGGCGAGACGGCTCTGCTGGAGTGTGGGCCGCCCAAAGGCATTCCAGAGCCAACGCTCATTTGGATGAAGGTGGGTACCGAAACTAGTCTCGCCCAAAATCAGTCAAAGTTTCGCCAGCTAAACCGCTTTTCTCCCCCACCAGGATGGCGTTCCCTTGGACGACCTGAAAGCCATGTCGTTTGGCGCCAGCTCGCGCGTGCGAATCGTGGATGGGGGCAACCTGCTGATCAGCAATGTGGAGCCCATTGACGAGGGCAACTACAAGTGCATTGCCCAGAATCTGGTGGGGACACGCGAATCTACCTACGCCAAGCTAATTGTCCAGGTCAAGCCCTACTTCATGAAGGAGCCCAAGGACCAGGTGATGCTCTATGGCCAGACAGCCACTTTCCACTGTTCCGTGGGCGGTGATCCGCCGCCAAAGGTGTTGTGGAAGAAGGAAGAGGGCAATATTCCGGTGTCCCGAGCTCGAATCCTACACGACGAGAAGAGTTTGGAGCTCTCGAATATCACGCCCAGCGATGAGGGCACCTACGTTTGTGAGGCGCACAATAATGTGGGACAGATCAGCGCCAGAGCTTCGCTCACAGTTAATGGTAAGCCTTGCTTCTCCACTGCTTCAGTTAGACCCTTCTAATGCTTTGTTTTCCATCCCTCAGCGCCCCCTAACTTCACCAAGCGACCCAGCAACAGGAAAGTGGGACTCAATGGCGTTGTCCAGCTGCCTTGCATGGCAGCCGGAAATCCATCGCCTTCGGTTTTCTGGACCAAGGAAGGCGTATCCACTTTAATGTTTCCCAATAGCTCCCATGGCAGGCAGCATGTTGCAGCAGATGGAACCCTACAGATCACGGATGTACGGCAGGAGGACGAGGGCTTCTATGTGTGCTCCGCGTTTAGTGTTGTTGATTCCTCAACGGTGCGGGTGTTCCTGCAGGTCAGCTCGGTAGACGAGCGACCGCCGCCCATTATTCAAATTGGACCCGCCAATCAGACACTGCCCAAGGGATCGGTGGCCACGCTGCCCTGCCGAGCCACAGGGAATCCCAGTCCCCGCATCAAGTGGTTCCAAAATGGGATTGCCGTGCAAACGGGCAATCGTCACAGTGTCATCCAAGGCAGCTCATTACGGATTGATGGTAAGATGGTGCAAAAAACGTGTTTTCGTTGAATTTTCATTGAAATCTAATTTTTACAGATCTCCAAGTGAGTGATTCTGGGACCTACACCTGCACTGCATCCTCGGAACGTGGAGAGACTTCCTGGATAGCCACTTTAACGGTTGGTTTTGATATTTCTGCCTTTTGTGTTCAACGTTCTTAAACCCCGATGACTTTTTCTTTTAGGTGGACAAATCCGGATCCAATACTTTGCACCGTGTTGCTGATCCCAGCACATATCCTGCCCCACCAGGCACACCCAAGGTCCTGAATGTCAGTCGCAGTACCATCACCCTCCGTTGGGCTAAAAGTCAAGAGAAGCCCGGGGCTGTGGGACCCATAATCGGGTAAGATGATGCGTCACACACGCCTGCATTGAGATCATCATTTAAATTTATTTTTATTCACTTTAATCTCAGCTATACTGTGGAGTACTTCAGTCCCGATTTGCAAACTGGTTGGATTGTCGCCGCTCATCGTGTGGGCGACACTCAAGTCACTGTAAGTTTAGCCCCAAGTACACAGGGTTGAACTTTGATTAACTTGTATTTTGGTTTCCTTTCAGATCTCTGATCTCAGCCCAGGCACTTCGTATGTCTTCCTTGTGAGAGCTGAGAACTCTCAGGGTGTATCGGTGCCCTCGGGCTTATCGAATGCCATCAAAACAATTGATGAGGACTTTGATGCAGCCTCCGCCAATGATTTGTCAGCAGCACGAACATTGTTGACTGGAAAGGTGAGCTAACCGCTTAACTTACTTAAATTGAAGTGTATTAACTAGGATTTTCTTTCGGCTTAAACAGTCAGTGGAATTGATAGATGCCTCGGCCATAAATGCCAGCGCTGTGCGCCTAGATTGGATGCTGCATGTGAGCGCAGATGAGAAATATGTGGAGGTAATGCTTTAATTTATTAACTGTTAAAAACCCAAGCTAATCACCTTGTCTTTCAGGGCATTCGTATTCATTACAAGGATGCCAGTTCAGAATCAGCTCAGTATCACTCGATCACGGTTCTGGATACCTCTGCGGAATCGTTTGTGGTTGGAAGCTTGAAGAAGTACACCAAATACGAGTTCTTCCTCACTCCCTTCTTTGAGACCATCGAAGGACAGCCCAGCAACTCCAAGGTGGCCCTCACCTATGAAGATGGTGTGTACTTCTCCTCGGAAAGCGGAGTATTTTTTACTAAATAAAAATTTTATATACCATTTGCAGTACCCTCAGCCCCGCCGGATAATATACAGATTGGCATGTACAACCAAACCGCCGGCTGGGTGCGTTGGACTGCGCCGCCCGCCCAGCACCACAATGGCAATTTGTATGGCTACAAGATCGAGGTCAGTGCTGGCAATACGATGAAGGTGCTGGCCAACATGACGCTGAATGCCACGACCACCTCGGTGCTTCTAAATAATCTCACCACCGGAGCCGTCTACAGTGTGCGTCTAAATTCCTTCACCAAGGCTGGTGATGGACCCTACTCCAAGCCGGTAAGTGAAGCACAGAGCCCTGGATAGTTTACGTTTCTTAACATTCATTTTTTATACTCAGATCTCACTCTATATGGACCCCACCCATCATGTGCATCCTCCACGTGCCCATCCGAGCGGCACTCACGATGGCCGGCATGAGGGTCAAGATATAACGTATCACAGCAATGGAAATATACCCACCGACAGCAGTAATCCCACCACGCACAAGAAAACAACTGATTATCTTTCGGGGCCGTGGCTAATGGTGCTGGTGTGCATCTTACTCTTGGTCTTGGTCATTTCGGCGGCTATATCCATGTTTTACTTCAAGCGGAAGCATCAAATGACCAAGCAATTGGGTCACATGAGTGGTAAGTATTAAAAGTACATTTAAATTAATTCGAAAATAGGCTTGACTAACATTTCTTGCCCTAAATTTCTTATTTCCAGTGGTCAGCGACAACGAAATCACCGCTCTGAACCTCAATAGCAAGGAGAGCCTTTGGATTGACCATACTCGTGGCTGGAGAACCGCAGACACGGACAAGGATTCGGGACTAAGCGAATCGAAGCTACTATCCCATGTTAATAGCAGCCAATCGAACTACAATAACTCCGATGGCGGTACCGACTATGCTGAAGTGGACACCCGTAACCTGACAACCTTCTACAACTGCCGCAAGGTGAGATCAGTTTAAAGTTTATTTAAGTTTGTTAGTTATAAAAAAAAAAATACTTTCAGAGTCCTGACAATCCCACGCCATATGCCACTACCATGATTATTGGAACCTCATCGAGTGAAACATGCACTAAAGCCACTTCCCTGAGTGCCGACAAGGATTCGGGCACTCATTCACCCTACTCCGACGCCTTTGCTGGCCAGCCACCAGTGGCTCCTGTTGTGAAATCCAATTATCTGCAGTATCCGACAGAGCCCATCAACTGGTCAGAGTTTCTGCCGCCACCACCAGAACATCCACCGCCATCTTCCACCTATGGGTATGCCCAGGGATCACCGGAATCATCACGGAAGAGCTCCAAGAGCGCAGGCTCAGGCATTTCTACTAACCAAAGGTAAGAGCAGCACGAATTGAAAATATTTTACATAAAAATACATTTTTACTTTTAGTTTATTTTTGATTTGAAGTATCACAAAATATTTTCCTTGTTAATATCCATTTTGTCTTCTTCCAGCATCCTTAACAATTCGATACACAGCAGCTCCTCGGGTGGCTTTTCTGCCTGGGGCGTCTCCCCGCAATATGCCGTCGCCTGTCCCCCGGAGAATGTGTATAGCAATCCACTGTCGGCTGTGGCTGGCGGCACACAGAATCGCTACCAAATTACACCCACCAGCCAGCATCCGCCTCAGCTGCCGGCCTACTTTGCTACCACGGCTCCGGGCGGTGGAATACCGCCGAATCACCTGCCATTTGCCACCCAGCGACATGCAACCAGTGAGTATCAGGCAGGATTGAATGCGGCTCGATGTGCCCAGAATAGGGCCTGCAACAGCTGCGACGCCTTGGCCACGCCCTCGCCGATGCAGCCCCCACCGCCAGTTCCCGTTCCGGTGCCGGAGGGCTGGTATCAGCCAGTGCATCCCAACAGTCACCAGATGCACCCCACCAGCTCAAGCCATCAGATATATCAGTGCTCATCCGAGTGCTCTGATCACTCGAGGACCTCACACAGTCACAAGCGGCAGCAGCTGGAGGAGCATGGGAGCAGCAGCAAGCGAAGTGGACACCATCGCCGTCAGCCAGCGGTTCAGCCGTGCTTGGAGAGCGAAAATGAGAACATGCTGGCAGAGTACGAGCAGCGACACTACACCAGCGACTGTTGCAATAGTTCCCGCGAAGGCGACACCTGCTCCTGCAGCGAGGGATCCTGCCTGTACGCCGAGGCGGGGGAGCCGACGCCACGTCAAATGACTGCTAAGAACACCTAAGGAGGTGGATTAGTCTTAAAGGTAGCATCTAGTCTAAACTCTTCATTCATATCGAACTAGAAACCAGTCGCGTTGTCAAAGTTTCTGCAACAACTATTGAGATATGAGATCGAATACGTACGAACAATGCCCTGGCCTACCACCACAACATATTTCTCCAGGACATCCCACTATTCTAAGTATTGTAACCCGTTTTGATCAGAAGAGGATTGTTTTTTGCAGTTGAAATCATAATGGAGAAATGTGCTGTTTGGGAATCCAGGGTGCTGACCACCAAAACACACACTTGTCACAATCATGGGGGCATTGTGCAGCTTTACCAATTACGAATTTTCCATTATCACATCATCATCATTATCATCTACCAGCGTAGACACTCATATAGACAGGCACAATGCTCCCCCATCATACCATGTGCACCACAGAAATGTTCCGCCAGCGGAAACCTTTGTACTTAAGATAGACGCGTGAGCTGTACGATATAGATATTGCTTGGGGAGAGAGAAGGTAATCACTAGATGACAGCAGGGATCTGGGTGTCCCAGCAGAACTTCATTAAAATACGTACTCAAAGGAACTTATAGAGAGGAGCAGGAGAAGGATAAACCAGATCAGGCCATAGCAAGTACACGACTTACGTATGTAGTTAGAACCAGCATGTTTTGGGGCTCTCGAATTGGTCCTAGTCATAGGCTTGATAGCGATACAATACCAATAACTGATTACGATATATAGTACTTGTATGCAAAAACAAAACTCTTTCATATCTACGATCACAATCGAGCACTTGTCTCCGTTCAGAGTCGAGATGCGGAGACGAGTGAAACGGCAGTTGCAATGTTTAATGGTTAGTGCTTTTCTATAAACAAGGAATAATATACTTCATTGACCCAGTGAATATATAAATATATATAAACTACACACACACAACAACTACTTACATAGCATTTAGACGAGTTGAGGAGCCACTTGGGGCCGGCATAACCGTTCCGTTGTCCAAGGCCCCATCTCCATCATGACACACAATGTTTTCTACAATCTTGCATTTTGAAAAAAGTCTAAAATGTACCTGTGATATAACCCCCATTTATACATTATAGTATTTTAATAATTTTTTATGTATTTATCATTTCTTGATTTCGAGTCAAGTTTTTCGTTTATTCTGTTTCGAACAACGAGGAATGTTTGTTGTTGGAAACCCGCCACGCAGACAGAGAAGCGAATATAGCATAATTTAGAACTTAGGCACGTAACACATTAGAAATGCAAAATGAATATATCATCAAATCGAATCGAATCGAAGCGAGGCGAGGCGAGAGAGATACCTTCGCTGCAAAGCACTTTTCTCCTTAAAGACCCCGGATCGTGAGCTGACTCCGGGAAAGGAGGTGCTTTCAGAGTCAACGAATCGTTTAAAATAATACTAAATACACGCATACGCATTACATTACCTATATAGAGATCATATAGCACCTAGAACCGCGCATGTATCAAATCAAATCAAAATATGCTTTAGCATACCACTCACACACACATCCACTTCCTTGCTAGCCACATGTACATATATATATATTATATATATATAGAGACACATACTCCTAATCCTAGTAACGTCGAATCCAACTTGCTTGAGTTGAACTGCCCTTCCGTAGCCATATATAGACATATATATATAGAGAGAAAGCATAGTTGGGTCTGGGTTTTAATAATAATTAGCAACTAGTTTCTAGAGTTGTGTAACGGCGGGAGTATTTTAAAGTCATAGCGTAAACGAATTTTAAGAACGAACAGAAAAAACCTAAAACCTAAAAATCGAAAGCGAACATTTAATTTTTAATGCGTTATGCCATAAACGAACTTTTTCAGAATGCAAAACATAACTGACATCTTACTTACGATATATAAATACTATATCTAGATATATACATATAGCATTTAAAATTACATAAACAATAAAGGAACATTTTACATATATGTGGATAAATCAAGTGGCTATATGTTCTTTAATTTAATGAATTTCCTGGAATATAATGACTTCCTCTTTCCAGTTGCAGGATCTTTTAAGTTCTTTTTTGTAAAAATAACTCATTCGGGCAAATCAAGGATCTTTGTCCTTTAATCTTAAGTATTTGAGTAACCTACTTGCACTTCCTGGTAATACTTCATCCGAATTCCTTTCCTGTTAGGCTCCTCGATCGCCTTGCGGATATCTACATACTTCGCCAGAACTCTCCTTGAGCTGCAGCGGAACTTTGCACTTGAGACAACCCTTGAGATTGTTCCATGACCTCTCAATCCGGTTTCAGCTTACAGCCAGAGCGGTCTGCTGATCGTGTGAGTGGGGTGTGGAAGTGGCGGTCTTTCCGAGAGCTGGACAAGTGTTAATTCCCAACGGGACACTCGGGACTCTATTGGGTTCCCTATTTTTTTCCTGAAAAAAAAAATGCAATTGAATGTGGAGGACACGCCCAAGGATCGGTATCTGGAATCTATACTTCATTCTGCGTATTGGAAATTTTAAAAGATTGTGTGAAGATTGGTTTTAGATTGTATTTTATGTGGAAGTGAAAGATCTAAGTATAGAGTGATGTATCTGGGATTACATTACCTTATTTACAGATTGATATTAAGAATTTTTTGGTTGTTGAATCGTTGAGTCCTTGAATATTTAAATTTTCTTTTTAATTTATAGCTTTTATTCATTGTTTATTTTAATTGAAAATTTTAATTGCCTTACGTTTATATATGTATGATTATTATATGCTTTTCCTTGCTAGTTTCATGTACAAAGAAGGCAACTTTTCCGATCACAAATAACTTGCATTTGGTGGGTGATCAGATTGCCATCAGAGGCAAATTATGTGATGTTCTGTAACAAATCTGTCACAGCTTGACGCCGTTCTGATGCCGGTGTCCAGAATACCACCACCTCCAGCGCTTATAGTCTACTCTGGCTTGGCTCACACCCTTTCGGTCGAGCTGGGCGAAATGCGGGCAGACCACAAATTGGTCCAGAGATGGCGATAGCATCAATTGAACGACTTGATGGCGGCGCCGTTTGTATTGTTTCTGTCCCTCCCGCAGCACTTGGCTGGGACACACTCTTCCCACTGTCTCCGTGTGGATGTGGATCTGATGGAGGTCATCATTTAGAACCTTTTAAAACTTACTCTAATGTAAGTTATTGTTTGTTAATCCTTTAGACTGTTCTTAAGCTCTCTTCTGGTCTAAGTTCTAAGTAATTTTATTGCCTTACAAGTTGTAAGTTACATTCTTAACTTAACTATGCGTGCCTTGAGAGCATGGAAAATCACATGGCCAACGATTTAACATCCCAATCATCTTAATTTATTCAACATCATTGGGCTTAACTGGGATGACAGCAGTAAAACCACCTCCTTTGATCTTGCCTTGGCTGGCAATAAAGTTCTCAAGCTCCGCTTAATCGATAAGGCTCAGGGGCAATGAAGTTAGCAGAGACATCAATTGGCAGATGTGCCCATTTGCAGATATGAATATGCAGATGCAGCCGCATCCGTGTATCTTGTATCTGGTATCTGCAGATAAGACAAGTAGCTGAGCGGATTGCTGGGCCAGGCTGGCCCAAAACCGCGACATGGCTGCGTGGGCTTGGTTCCCTCGTACCCTCATTGCCTCCGCTGCCCACGGTGATTGCATTTGGCCCGCTTGCATTGCGTCTGCGCGTGTTGCACCTTTTCCGCTGGCTTCTTCTACCTTCGGCGAGTATCTCCTACCTGCGGCAGCTTTAATGATCGTGATCATAGTACGCAATGCGCAAAAAAAGGAAAAGAGGAATGGCGAGCAGGGAAGGGGAAATGACGAGGGAGAGGCAGCCGAAAACTAATCGATTATTATATGCGCCGCACTATATTCCAGAGATGCAGACGGACGACGCATGGGTATCCGAGGCAGCAGCAGAGTTCCAGCGAAGAGATTATTTTTATTTTCGTTGGCCGCCTTGACACGTCCGAAAGACTGATAGAGGGAGAGATTGGCCCTTTTTGGCCAAACCAGTTTGACAGGTAGACGAGGCATATGAGAGGATAGGATGGCGATGACGACGAGGATGAGGAAAGAGGACGGGTAGAAATGGGACTGGAGGAGGGTTGGAGGGACGCACGCCTTGCCCTTCTCTTCGCCAGGATAATGACTGTACGACTACAAGGGTCCTCGGCAGGAGACCTAAGAAATCAACAAAGGTTCGTTTCCCTGGCACTGAGAATATTATTCTGAGACAGAGAATCTGTTTAAGTAATTTTAAAATAAAGAAAATTAAATCATTTTCAGCTATAAGATATTTATTGGGATTTGGAGAAAGAATTTGTATAAACTCTGATATATATTTGTTTGATGAAAGTTCTGTTATTTTAAAATATTTGAAGATTGTTGATCTTGTAAGATATTTACGTATATTTATTATTCTTTAACATTTAAATAACTCTTAATTTTGAGGCGCAATTTATACTATTTCTTTGGGTGTGAAGGAAGGCACAGAATTTACAAAAAGAAATATATTTTTACCTACATTTTTAAATGTATTTAAATTTAATCAAAGTTCTACAATCGAGATTCATATATTTATATCTTATCTGCCTTTTTTATTAAAATATTTAATATTCTTTTCAATTACCAAGATTTATTTTTTGTTTGCTCATTTGTTTAAAATTAAAAGACAAATAAAGGACTAAATTTAAAAGAGATTTGCATTATTACTAAACCAAAAATGCATTAAATTAAATTCTAAATAATTTTCTGTTCTACTTTTAAAATTTTAAATTTTTAATTAAATTTACATTGAAATTATTATGCAAAATTAAGTTGATTTTATAAAAGAGTATTTTAAAATTTCCTCCAGACACTTTTGTGCTTTGTGAATAATTTTCCAGGATGCTGGATGTCTGTGTGTGTGTGCATGTTTGAGGGTGCGGGTGTGAGCGTTTCGGGGTCAGGTAGCGACACAGATTTTCCCAGCCAGCAGGCCCTTTTCCCGACTTTGAATCCCGATCCTGGTCCCTCTTTTCTTTTCCTTTCCTTTCCTTTATTCTATTTTATTTGATATTTTTTTAGAAGGCAACCAAAGACGGCGGCGTTTTCCTTTTTTTTTTGTTAGGGGGCGACGCGACTCTGCTGCAACTGTGCGAGGGAGAGGCGAGAGATTCGCTTTCCTAGTATCAATAACAATGCAAGCACCGCTATTGTTGTTGCCATCCGTTGTTGCACTCGGATTTGTGCATCCCAAGCAGTGCTTCTTTGTGTGAGTGTTAGTGTGTGTGCGGCAACGTAGTTTTTTTCTCTTTTTTGGAGTTATCGTTAATATTTTCCTGGAAACCGGGATTGTGTTGTTGTTGCTGCGTTCGCAGGTAGCGAGCACCGATCGCACACACACTCTCACACAGCCTCAGACAGAACGCACACAGATACGAAAGATAGAGAGGGAAGACAGGTACCTGCTCGACTTCGGAATGCAGCAGCAGCAGCAACAACAAATGCGTCGGAGTTTGGCATTGAGCAAAAGAATAACCTGAAACCACGGAGCAGAGATGGGGTCCAAAACCAAGCACTGAAAGATAATTCCAAGCCAGGTCTAGCACTCAGCATTAGTATCTCGCTGGCTCTCTAGATACATTTCTCTCTTCGCCAATCTAATACTCAGTCTGGCATTCTGTCGTCGCTCTCTTTGTCAGTGATGGTCGCAAATATCTTATATATTTCAGTTTAAATAAAATACATATTACTTTATCATAAAAAATAGTAAAATATTTATATTATATTATGTTTTCAAGGCCTTTTCATTTATAGTTTATACATTTAGACATAGACTGCATCCAAAAGATACAATCACAAGAAACTAAGAAGTATCTTTCCCTTGAACATTCTTACCTATTTCAAACGCATATATCTTTTGATTTTTCGCTTGGTTTACAGAAATTTCCCATATTTCCATTTCGGGTTTTCCACCCCCGCCTTAAATCTAGCCTTAAACAAGCCAATCCTGGCTAGAAATCGCCGCCAAGTCAGAGTCCCACAGAGTTCGCTCTCTGTGTTGCAAGAGAAAGTGGTTGCTACCTGCTCTGCGGCACGGGAAACCTTACCGCTGAATACCCGCTGCCCTGCTCCCACAGATAACCCTCTGCCGCTCTCTGAGAGAGCGCTAGCAGTGCTGCGCTAATCCGTGAGGTAGCCGCATCTCTCAGGCTATAAGCAACGCTACTGGCCGTTTCAACCCAAGTATCTTTTCGTCATTCGGTTCGCGCGCATCGCTCCGCATCAGTCTCTGCCGCACAAAGAGACTTGGACTCACTAACTAAGATAACTCTCAAGCCAAACCGAAGTTAGTGCAGCGCGAGTGAATCACAGTGAACCAACTACCAACTAGTCTTTGACCACGCGTAAACACAGTAAAATGCAGCTTATATAGATAATAGCAAGGGGAACAACTAAGCAAAGCAGCCAAGCGAACAGAGAAGTGCTAGAAACCAGAGGAGGACATGGCCACCAATACGGAATTGCTGCCCTTCCATCACCAGACGACGCTAGCCGTGCTGAACAACTTAAACAACAACCACTGCGGCGGCTCCAACAGCAATGGAGGCAACGGAGGAGCGGCCACCTCGGCGGGAGGCGGCGCCTCTGTGGGAGGAGCTGGAGCGCCCAGCTGGGCGGCCATCGATGAACTCTACCAACAGACTGAACTCCCGGTATTGACGCGAGCGGGTGCAACCGGCACCACGCATCACCACCTGCTGCGCTTCACGCCCTACGCCCTGCACCACCGCCCGCCGCCGCACCATCATCACCAGCTCCAAACCCTTCCGCCGGCCTTGTACCTCCAGCACGCAGCTGCAGCGGCGGCGGCGGCAGCAGCAGCGGCCGCCCACGCGCAACACCATCATCATCATCACCACCACCTACCGCACAGACCGGCCTCGCCGGAGAGTCCACCTCCGGCGGAGGGCACACACATCAGCAATCTCTTCCCCGAGCTGCTCGAGCAGATTTTTGAGCACCTGCCCGTAAGGGATTTGGGTCGTGCGGCCCAGGTCTGCACCGCCTGGCGGGATGCAGCCTACGCCAAGAGCGTTTGGAAGGGTGTGGAGGCCAAGCTGCATCTGAAGCGTTCCAGCCCGAGTCTATTCAACTGTTTGGTAAAGCGGGGCATCAAGAAGGTGCAGATCCTATCGCTGCGCCGTTCCCTCAAGGATCTGGTGCTGGGCGTGCCAGCTTTGACCTCCCTCAACCTCAGTGGATGCTTCAATGTGGCGGACATGAACCTGGGCCACGCCTTCAGCGTTGATCTGCCCAATCTGAAGACCCTGGATCTCTCCCTGTGCAAACAGATCACGGACACCAGTCTGGGCCGGATAGCGCAGCATTTGAGGAACCTAGAAACGCTGGAGCTGGGCGGTTGTTGCAACATCACCAACACTGGTCTGCTGCTCATCGCGTGGGGCCTGAAGAAGCTGAAACATCTGAATCTGCGATCCTGCTGGCACATCAGTGACCAGGGCATTGGCCACCTGGCGGGCTTCTCACGGGAAACGGCGGAGGGCAACCTGCAGCTGGAATACCTCGGCCTGCAGGACTGCCAAAGGCTGAGTGACGAGGCGCTGGGCCATATCGCCCAGGGTCTGACCTCGCTTAAGTCCATCAACCTGAGCTTCTGCGTCTCGGTGACGGACAGCGGGCTGAAGCATCTGGCCAGGATGCCCAAGCTGGAGCAGCTCAACCTGCGCTCCTGCGACAACATCTCCGATATTGGAATGGCTTACCTCACGGAGGGCGGCAGCGGGATCAACTCACTGGACGTTAGCTTCTGCGACAAGATCAGCGATCAGGCGCTCACCCACATCGCCCAAGGACTCTATCGGCTGAGATCCCTCTCGCTGAATCAGTGCCAGATCACCGATCAGGGAATGCTGAAGATCGCCAAGGCGCTGCACGAGCTGGAGAACCTGAATATTGGCCAGTGCAGCCGGATCACGGACAAGGGACTGCAGACGCTCGCCGAGGACCTCACGAACCTCAAAACCATCGATCTCTACGGCTGTACGCAGCTTAGCTCCAAGGGCATCGACATTATCATGAAGCTGCCCAAGCTGCAGAAGCTTAATTTGGGCCTCTGGCTGGTGAGATGATGTGTCCACCACGACTGCAATGCCTGTGCCGAGGAGGAGGCGGCAGCGGCGCGCAGCGCTAAGCGGGATGGAATGGAAGGGGACGGGGATGGGGCGAAGTCGGGCTGAGCAGACAAGATACACTGAAAACTCATAGCTTTCGTTTGCCATACCACACGCTGTACTACATTTTTTTCGTACGAACAGAGTAGAAACAGGCGGAGAAGCTGAAAACAACGCGGCAACAACAAAAAGCAAACAATGAAACACACACACAAGGTGGGGGAGAGTGGGGCACGGAAAGAGAGCGTCAGACGGAGAGTGTTGCCATTTTGGCTATAAGTAATTTCATTTCAAACATGGCTTAAAAGAAGGATATGCCTAAAGAAGAAAGAGCTAAGCTAGAGGTCCTTAAAGTTTGGTTGTTATTTAAAATTTATTTAAAATTAAATTTGAGTTTTTTTATTAGATTTTTGACTTGTATTTTGTTTTAGACAACAAAATTTAATTGAAATGATTTGAAAATAATTATTTTTGTCAGGAAATTCAATTAGATTCATGCTAACATTCAAAAGGAGTCCTACAGTTTTCTAGATCCCAAGTAGCCAAGTCCGTTGAATGTATCTTTTTCCCTCTGAAAAAGATACAACACTATCCGTGGAGCTTGCTGTGCTGCGTTACGTTGTGTTTGCCGCAGGTTCCTAAGGGGGGGAATGTGTAGGCCAGAGCAAGAGGGGGGGACAGCCGCTGGCGTCGGCTTACACGCACGCAGCGGCGATAAAAAATAACGAAAAAACCAGAGAGAGAAAAAGCAGCAGCAGCAGCAACAACAACTGCAGCGATGGCCGACAGCAACAAAATGCATGGCGATGGAGACGCGCGATAAGCAGCAGGAGGGGGCAAGAGGGGGCTAGGACGGCGAGTAGAGTGGGCAGCGCATTTATATACACACATGTGAGCGTGTGTATCTGTGTTTTTGTGTGCAATGCAGGCCGCAGTTAAGCAGATGCAAATAAATTTAAATAGTTTATTTTAATTCACGCTTCGGCTACAAAAGCCAGCGTCCTCCATTGCCACAGCAACAACAACAGCAGCAGCAGAAGCAGCGGCAGCAGCAGAAACAATAAAACAAAGGCAGTCTGGGGGTATGGGGAGTGGTAGTGGTAGTGGGGAATTAAAGCTCTTTTGGAGACTTGACTCTCCGCTCTTTGTTACTCTTGGATCGCCTCTACGTCGCATTTTTCTTGCTTTGTATCTTGTATCTTTTCGTTTGTTTGTATCTTTTTGTTATTGTCTTCCTCCGCGCCTCTCGTTCGTTGCGAATTTGCTTAGTACAGCGTCGTTAGTTATGCCGTTTAATTTAGTTGATTAAAACATAAACAAAAAGTAATGGAATTTAAGCAAAAACAATGTTAATAGTAGATGCGTAAATGTAATTCTTAGTTCTTAAACATTTGTCAAGCCACAATTAGTCAAATAACGAAAAACGAGGGGAGATAACAACCATATATTAACACAAGTTATAAAAAAAAAAACAAAAAACATACAAAACAACCTTGTTTAATAGCGAAAAAACTCACCTACACATAACACACACACACACATACAAACGTTAAAGAAAATTCTGTAAATTTTTTATTGTTTAATTTATAAGTAAGCGAAAAAAGCAAAACAAAAATGCAAGTGGGAAAAAAGCGAGAAGATAACGATTGAAAAGAATATGCGAATTAATTCTTGTTTCTATTGTGATATAAAATGTATTGTATAAAAAAGAGGAAACATAAGCAAACAAAAAATTAACGCTAAAACAACAATTACGTAATTTTATTTAAGCAGCAAAAAATCTAGAAGCAAACAAAAAGCGAAAAAAAGAATACATAATAATAAATTAATTAAATTAAAATTAAATAAATATGTACAATGTTATGTTAAGTCCGGTTTTCACCACCTCTCTGTTTTTGGATTAGTTAAATGATCACACGATTCGATGAACTTTTGTTAAAATCTGCAATATACTGAATGCCTTAATTCTTTTGCAAAATAATCTATATTATTATTAACTATGTTGATTCTGCGAGAACCCTTTGAGTTTCGATTTGCAAGTTTTCCCCTAGACCTAAGTTTTTTTTCGGTCGATTGATATTTCTGTTTTAGGAGGCGAAATCCCCCTCCCATCCACTAAAAATTCGAAAGATGATGGCGACGTAAAAGGAAAAGAAAATAAATTAAATATGTATAAAAATCTACAAAAAATTGCCTTTACTTTTATTGATTGAAAAAAGGGAGAGTCTTGTGCTGTGTGTTTATCTTGCCAAAGAAATGGGTAAATATTCGATGCATGCTGAGAAAATAGAATAAAATTTAGAAACAATTAAAGGAATTTTACTAAGAAGCTAAGATATTATAAAAGGGGGTTTGGTCTTCCTGAATACGTTCAAGAAAAAGGAGTTGGCATTAAAATTTATTTATTTATTTAAGAATCTTTAAGAATTTTCTTTCTTTTTAACTCAAAATTAGGCAACAATATTTTCTGCAAGTGTTTAAAATATATTTTATTCAGACATGGATGGAATGTGCGAAAGTGTGGGTCCTTCTGCATTTTGTAATGAACAAAGGGCCCCTTGCACTAATGCAATTGCAATGAAATGTGCAGCCAGCCAGAGATGCAGATGCCGATATATGTATATACATACATATATGTTTATATATTTATGTATATATACTGACATAGCAGATATGTGCGTATATGGCATATGTGGTTATGCAACGCACACACGCACAAGCTATATACTGCAATTATTTATATTGCCTGCATTATGTATAAGCATCGATGCATTTACAAACACATGCAGGCGTCCATGTACTGCACCAGCCTCATATCCTTGTGTACACATAACGATTTTACTTGCTTGCTAACTGCTTAAATTTGCATTAAATGTGCGTATGCGTCAAGTGCGTGTATGTGTCTGATTATGTACACAAAAGCCCAGCTATGTGT